>JANFPS010000326.1:0-19176 GCA_024703675.1 Drosophila nebulosa
AAATCAAAAAATTTTTTAACCCCCTTTTCGAGAAAAACGTGAATTTTTTAAATGAGTAATCTCAACTTTTCCGTGCTCTAAATTTGGCAATACTGGGATGATTATAAAAGGGAATGTATCAGTTAGCAGCTCATCTAGTTTACTTGTATTTGTTATTCAAATCTAGAAAACTCATTTTGAACCCACTTTTCGAGATAATCCTTAATTTGTAAAAATTTAATAATCTTAACTTTTCCTTGCTCTAGTTTTGCCAATATTGGGATGATTATAAAAAGCAATGTATCAGTAAGTAGCTCATCGATTTTACTTGTATTTGTCATTCAGGGACGATCACAAAAAGCAATGTATCAGTAAGTAGCTCATCCAGGTTACTTTTATTTGTCACTCAAATCTAGAAAAACTCATTTTTAACCCACTTTGAAAAAAAATCGTGAATTGGTTAAAAATCGAGGGAATCTTAACTTTTCCGTGGTCTAACTTTGCCAATATGGGGATGATTACAAAAGGGAATGTATCAGTTAGTGGCTCATCTAGTTTATTTTTTTTTTTGCATTCAAATCTAGAAAACTAATTTGGAACCCACTTTTCGCGAAAATCGTTTAATTTGTAAGAATTAAGTAATCTCAACTTTCCGGGCCCCTAACTTTGCTAATATTAGGATGATTATAAAAGGGAATGTTTCAGTAAGTAGCTCATCAAGTTTACTTTCATTTGTCATTAAAAGCAAGAAAACTCATTTTGAACCCACTTTTCGAGAAAATCCTTAATTTGTAAAAATTGAATAAACTTAACTTTTCCTTGCTCTATTTTTGCCAATATTGGAATGATTATAAAAAGCAATGTATCAGTAAGTAGCTCATCGAGTTTACTTTCATTTGTCTTTCAAACCGGGAAAACTCATTTTGAACCCACTTTTCGAAAAAATCGTGAATTTGTAAAAATCTAGTAATCTTAACTTTTCCGTGTTCTTACTTTGCCAATAGTGGGATGATTACAAAAGGGAATGTATCAGTTAGTGGCTCATCTAGTTTACTTGTATTTGGCATTCAAATCTAGAAAACTCATTTTTAACCCATTTTTCGAGAAAATCGTGGAATTTGGGAAAATTAAGTAATCTCAACTTTTCCGTGCTCTTACTTTGCCAATATTGGGATGATTACAAAAGCAATGTATCAGTAAGTAGCTCATCAAGTTTACTTTCATTTGTCATTAAAATCAAGAAAACTCATTTTGAACCCACTTTTCGAGAAAATCGTGAATTTGTTAAAATTGAGTTATCTCATTTTTTACGTGCTCTAACTTGGGCCCAAAATTGGACGATCACAAAAAAGCAATGTATCAGTAAGTAGCTCATCCAGGTTACTTTTATTTGTCACTCAAATCTAGAAAACTCATTTTGAACCCACTTTTCGAAAAAATCGTGAATTGGTAAAAATCGAGTAATCTTAACTTTTCCGTGGTCTAACTTTGCCAATATTGGGATGATTACAAAAGGGAATGTATCAGTTAGTGGCGCATCTAGTTTACTTTTTTTTTTTGCATTCAAATCTAGAAAACTCATTTGGAACCCACTTTTCGCGAAAATCGTGAATTTGTAAGAATTAAGTAATCTCAACTTTTCCGGGCTCTAACTTTGCTAATATTAGGATGATTATAAAAGGGAATGTTTCAGTAAGTAGCTCATCAAGTTTACTTTCATTTGTCATTAAAAGCCAAGAAAACTCATTTTGAACCCACTTTTTTAGAAAATCGTGAATTTGTTAAAATTGAGTTTTCTCATTTTTTCCGTGCTCTAACTTTGGGCCCAAAATTGGGACCATCACAAAAAGCAATGATCATTTAAATTTCTCTTCCAGTTTCTTTTTTTGTCAACCCAAACCTAGAAAAACTCATTTTAACCCAAATTTTTGAGAAAATCGTGAATTTTTTAAAAATTAAGTTTTTCACCCCCCCCCCCTTTTTTGTGCTCTAATTTTTTCCCAATATAAAAGGGTGATTACAAAAAAGGGGAAAGTATCAGTTAGCAGCTCATCTAGTCACTTGTATTTGTTTTTCATCATGTCATTTTCTCAACTTTCCGTGCTCTAACTTAGCCAATATTGGGGTGAAATTTCAAAAGGGGAAAGAACAGTTAGTTTTACTTGGGAAATGTCATTCAAATCTAGAAAAATCATTTGAACCCACTTTTCGAAAAATCGTGAAAATTTTTAAAAAATTTAAATCTCAAATTTTTGTGCTCTAAATTTTCCAATATTGGGGGATTACAAAAAGGCAATTATCAGTTATGCTCCTTTTAGTTTAATTGTATTTGTCATTTAAATCTAGAAATCTCATTTTGAACCCACTTTTTGAGAAAAACTGAATTTTTAAAAATTGAATAATTTTTTAACTTTTTCCCTTTCTCTTTTTTTTCCCAAAATTTTGGGGTGGGTTATAAAAAGCAATGTATCAGTAAGTAGGGTCCCTCGGTTTACTTTTATTTGTCATTCCAAAACCCAGAAAAATCATTTTGAACCCACTTTTTTGAGAAAAAACGTGAATTTGGGAAAATTTAAATTTTTTCACATTTTTCCGTGCTCTTCCCTTTGGGTAATTTAAAGGATTATTACAAAAAAGGGAAAAGTATCCCCGTTAGCAGTTCATCTAGTCCCACCCTTTTATTTGTCATTCACGTCATTTAAACTCAAAATTTCCGTGCTCTAACTTTTTGCCAAAATTGGGTGATTACCAAAAAGGGGAAAGTATCAGTTAGTTTACTTGTATAAAGTCTTCAAACCTAGAAAAATCATTTTGAAACCCCCTTTTTGAAAAAATCGTGGGAAATTTTTAAAAAACGAGTAAACTTTTAAATTTTCCCTGCTCTAACTTTGCCAATATTGGGGG
This sequence comes from Drosophila nebulosa, assembly GCA_024703675.1. NCBI lineage: Eukaryota > Metazoa > Arthropoda > Insecta > Diptera > Drosophilidae > Drosophila > Drosophila nebulosa. The sequence goes on from JANFPS010000326.1 coordinate 2,884, forward strand.
AAATTTCAAAAGGGGAAGATCAGTTAGTGGCTCATTTTTTTACTTGTATTTTTCATTCAATTAGAAAACTCATTTTGAACCCCCCTTTTTTGCGAAAATCGTGAATTTGTAATAATTAAATAATTCAAATTTTCCGTGCTCTACTTTTCCCAATATTGGGGAGGGGTTATAAAAGGGAATGTACAGTTACTGCTCATATATTTTTCTTTTATTTGTCATTCCATGTCTTTTAATTTAACTTTTTTCCCCCTTTTCCCCAAATTTGGGCCCAAAATTTTGGGGTGATTACAAAAAGCAATGTATCAGTAAGGGAAATCTTCGATTTTACTTTTATTTGTCCCTTTAAACCTAGAAAAAATTTTAAAAACCAAATTTTTTGGGAAAAACCCTGAATTTGTAAAAAAATTGGGGTAAATAATATGTAAACTCATACAGTATACTTTTTATTTGTCATTCAAAAAAATAGAAACTCATTTTGAACCCACTTTCGGAGGAAAAAACGTAAAAAGTGTAAAAAAATTTAGTAATTCAACTTTTCCGTTTCTCTAAAAATTTTCCCAAAATTGGGATGATTACCAAAAAAACAATTTTATCAGTAAGTAGTCATCAGTTTTAAAATTGTATTTGTCATTCAAATCTAGAAAAAAATCATTTTGGAAACCCCCTTTTCGAGAAAATTTTAAATTTTTTAAAAAATTGAAAAAAACTTAACTTTTCCCCTTCTTATTTTTTCCAAATTGGAATGATTTAAAAAAACAATGTATCCCCGTAAGTAGCTCATGGGGTTTATTTCATTTGCCATTCAAACCTAGAAAACTCATTTTAAAAACCCCTTTTCGAGAAAAACGTGGGAAATTTTAAAAATTAAATTATCACCCCTTTTTCCCTACTCCCAATTTTGCTAATATAAGGGTGATTTCAAAGGGGAATGTATCAGTTAGCAGGGTTTATCTAGTCTTTCTTTTATTGTCATTCATCATGTCATTAATCTCAACTTTTTCCCTGCCCGAAATTAGGCCCCAAAATTGGGAAGGGTTCAAAAAGGGAAAGTATCATTAGTTTACTTGTATAGTCATTCAAATCTAGAAAACTCATTTTGAACCCCCTATTTGAAAAAACGTGAATTTGTAAAAATCTAGTTATCTTAAAATTTTTTCCCTGTTTTTTCTTTGCCCAAAAGTGGGGTGATTACAAAAAGGGAAAGTACAGTTTTGTGGGTCATCTAGTTTAAATTTTTATTTTTGGGTTTAAATCTAGAAAAAATCATTTTTAACCCTTTTTTTGAGGAAAAAACGTTTAATTTGTAAAAATTAAAAGAATTAAACTTTTTCCTGCTCTTCTTTGGCCCAAAATTGGGTGAAATTTCAAAAAGGGAATGTATCATAAAATAGCTCACAAGTTTTCTTTCTTGTCATTAAAATCAAGAAAAATCAAATTTTTAACCCACCCCTTTTTGAGAAAATCGTGAAGGTAAAAAACAGTAATCTTAACCCTTTTCCCTGGGCAACTTTGCCCAAAATTTTGGGGGGATTAACAAAAGGGGGTTAGTTAGTGGGCTTTATCTAGTTTTCTTTTTTTTTTTGCAAATTTAAATCTAGAAAACTCATTTTGGAAAACCCCCTTTTCGCGAAAAAACGTGAATTTAAGAATTAAGTAATCTAACTTTTCCGGGCTTAACTTTGCTCATATTAGGAAAGATTATAAAAAGGGAAAGTTTTTTAGTAAGTAGCTCATTTAAGTTTTTCTTTCATTTTTTCATTAAAAGCAAAAAAAATCTTTTTTAACCCACTTTTTTGAGAAAAACGTGAATTTGTTTTAAAAATTTAGTTTTCTATTTTTTTCCCTGCTCTTTAAATTTTCCAATATTGGAATTTAAATTTTAAAAAACAATGTATCAGTAAGTTGCTCTTCCCGTTTATTTTATTTTTCCTCAACCTAGAAAAAATCTTTTTAACCCCCCTTTTTGAGAAAATCGTGAATTTGTAAAAATTAAATTTCACACTTTTTCCGTGCCCAAATTTGCTAATATAAGGAGATTACAAAAAAGGGAAAGATCAGTTAGCAGCTCATCTAGTCTACTTGTATTTTTTCCCTTTTAAAGTCATTTTAAACTCAAAATTTCCCTGCTCTAACCCTTTGCCAATATTTGGGGTGATTTCAAAAGGGAATGGGTTTAAAAAAAAATTTTTTTTTTGTTTACTTGTAAAATTCATTCAAATCTAGAAAACTCCCTTTTTAACCCCCTTTTTTGAGAAAAACCCTGAATTTTTAAAAATTGAGTAATCTCAACTTTTCCTTGGGTCTTAAAATTTGCCAAATTTTTTGGGGTGATTACAAAAGGGAAAAGTATCAGTTAGTTCTCGAGGGTTTCTTTTATTTTTTCACTTTAAACCCAGAAAAAATAAATTTTTAACCCCTTTTTGAGAAAATCGTGAATTTGTAAAAAATTTAAATTTCCCCACCCCTTTTTTCCCTGCTCTAACTTTTCTATAAAGGATGATTACCCAAAAAGGGGAAGTATCATTAGCAGGTTTACTAGTCTCTTGATTTTTTTATTCATCATGTCCCTTAAACTCAAATTCTCCGTGCTTAACTTTGCCAAAAAGTGGGATGAGTACAAAAACAATGTATCAGTAAGTAGCTCATCGGGTTTTCTTTTTATTTGTCATTCAAAAACTAGAAAAAATCATTTTTAAAAAAAACTTTTTCCCCCCCCCCCCCCAAAAAAAACGTAAATCCCCCGTAAAAATTTAGCAAAATTTTACTTTTTCCCTGCCCCCCTAACTTTGCCCTATTGGGGTATTTTTAAAAAACAAAAGTTCAGTAAGTACTCATCGAGTTTTTCTTTTTTTTGTCCTTCAAATCTAGAAAATCATTTTGAACCCACTATTCGAAAAAAAACGTGAAATTTTTAAAAAATTTAGTAATTTTTAATTTTCCGTGTTTACTTTGCCAAAAAAAAAAGTGGGAAAGATTACAAAAAAGGGGGTGTATCAGTTAGTGGCTCATCCCAGTTTACCCTTTTATTTTTAAAAAAAATCTAGAAAAAAATCATTTTGAAACCCCAAACGTTAATTTTGGGAAAAAATTTAGGGAAACTCAACTTTTCCCTGCCCCTAAAATTTTCCAATATGGGATGATTTTTCAAAAGGGGAAAAAATCAGTTAGTAGCTCATCTAGTTTACTTTTATTTGCCCCTCAAATCTAGAAAAAACCCTTTTAAAACCCCCTTTTCAAGAAAATTGTGGAAATTTTTAAAAAATTTAAATTATCACAACTTTTTTGTGCTCTAATTTGGGGTAATATAAAAGGGTTTATTAGCAGTTAAAACAGCTCTCTAGTCTACTTGTATTTTTCATTCACATGTCATTAATTTTTAAATTTTCCCTTCACCATTTTTCCCAAAATTTGGATGATTACAAAAAGCAATGTATCCGTAAGTAATCAAACGGTTACTTTTTTATTTGTCATTCAAAACCCAGAAAAAATCATTTTGAACCCCCCTTTCGAGAAAAATCGGAATTTGTAAAAAATTTTGTAATCTCAACTTTTTTCCCTGCTCCCAATTTGCCAAAAGTTTGGGGTATTACCAAAAAACAATGTATCGTTAGAGCTCATCTAGTTTACTTTTATTTGTCATTCAAATCAGAAAAATCATTTTTAACCCATTTTTTTGAAAAATCATGAATTTGTAAAAAATTGAATAAACTTAACTTTTTCCTTTTCTCTATTTTTGCCAAAATTGGGTGATTAAAAAAACAATGTATCAATAAAATGCTCAAACGAGTTTACTTTCATTTTTCTCTCAAAAACCCGGGAAAAAAAAATTTGAACCCCCCCCTTTTTGCGTAAATCGTGAATTTGGAAAAAAACGAGTAATCTTAAATTTTTTCCCTGTTCCCCTTTCTTGCCAATTGGGGGTGATTACAAAAACAATGTATCAGTAAATAGCTCATCGAGTTTTTCTTTTTTTTTTCACTCAAAATTTTGAAAAAACTCATTTTGAAACCCCCCTTTTTTTTGAGAAAATTGTGAAATTTTTAAAAATTAAGTTTCACAAACCTTTTTTGTGCCCTACTTTGCAATATAAGGATGATTTAAAAGGGGAAAGGTATCAGGGTTTGCAGCTATCTAGTTACTTTATTTTTTATTCAATTTTGTCATTAAACCCCAAATTTTCCGTGCACCATTTTTTCCAATATTGGGGTATTACAAAAAACAATGTATCAGTAAGAACTCACGAGTTTTTTTTTCATTTGCATTCAAACCTAGAAAACCCTTTTGAACCCCCTTTTTTGAGAAAATCGCGAATTTGTAAAAATTTTGTAATCTCAACTTTTCCGCGCTCTAACTTTTGCCAATATTGGGATGATTACAAAAAGGGAAGTATCAGTTTTGTTTACTTGGGATATGTCCCTTCAAATTCCCAGAAAACTCATTTTTAACCCCCTTTTTGAGAAAAACATGAATTTGAAAAATTTAAAAAAAACTTAAAATTTTTTTCCCTTTCTCATTTTGGGCCCAAAATTGGGGGAGATTAAAAAAACAATTGGGACAAAGGGGGCTCAATTTGTTTACTTTTATTTTGGGGAAAATTCCCCCAAAACCAAAAACTCATTTTGAACCCCTATCGGGAAAAATCCCCCCCGTTTGTCAAAAAAGTTATTTTAACTTTCCCCCCCTTTCTCTAAACTTTGCCAAAAATTGGGATGATTAAAAGAAGCAAGTAATCAGTAAAATTTGCTCCATCGAGTTTTTTTATTGGGCCCTCAAATCTGAAAAATCATTTTTTTAACCCACTTTTTGGGAAAATTGTGAAATTTTTAAAAAATTTAAATTATCCCAAATTTTTCGTGCTCCCCAACTTTGCCTTTTAAAAAAGGATGATTAATAAAAGGGAATGGGAAATATTAGCCAAACTCATCTAGGTTCCCATTGTTTTTTTCATTTCATTTAGAAAATTAACCAACTTTTTTCCCTGCCAAACCCTTTTACCAATTTTTGGGATTATTACAAAAGCAATTTTTTTTCCCGGGAACCCCCCCACGCGTTTTTCCTTATTTGGCCCTTCAACCTAGAAAACTTATTTTTAACCCACTTTTGAGAAAAAAACGTGTTTTGTAAAAATTAGAATCCCCCAACTTTTCCCCGCTCTAACCCTTTGCCAAAATTGGGGGATTTTCCAAAAAGGGAAAGTATCCCTTTAGTTTTTCTTGGGGATATGGGCATTCAAATCCTTTGAAAACTCAATTTTGAACCCCCCCCCTTAAAAAGAAAAATCGGAATTTGGGAAAAAATTTTAGTAAAACTCAAATTTTTCCCTTTTTTTTCCCTAAATTTGCCCCAAAATTTGGGGGATAACAAAAGGGAATGGGATAGTTAGTAGCTCATCTAGTTTACTTGTTTGTTATTCAAATCTAGAAAAATCTTTTGAACCCCTTTTTTAGAAAATCATGAATTTTTTTAAAAATTTAATAATTTTTTAAATTTTTCCCCTTTCTCTATTTTTGGGCCCAAAATTGGGATGATTAAAAATAAGCAATGTATCAGAAATAAACTCCGAATTTACTTTCATTTGGGCATTTAAACCCAGAAAAAACATTTTGGAAAACCCCCTTCTCGAGAAAAACGTGAATTTGTTTTAAAATTGGGGTAATCTTAAACTTTTCCCCTGTTCTAACTTTGCCAATAGTTGGGGGTGATTACAAAAGGAAAAGGGATCATTTAAAATAGCTCAACCAGTTTACTTCAATTTTTTCATTCAAAACCCGGAAAACTTATTTTGAAAACCCCCTTTTTTTGAGAAAAACGTAATTTTTTAAATATTAATTTAAACTTAAACCCTTTTTCCCTGCTCTTATTTGGCCCCAAAATTGGGATGATTAAAAAGGGAAAGTATTTAGTAAATAGCCATCAAATTTTTCTTTCTTTTTCATTAAAATCCCAAAAAAAAACTTCCCTTTTAAGCCCACTTTTAGAGAAAAACGGGGAATTTGTTAAAATTGATTATCTCTTTTTTCCGTGCTCTAAAATTTGGGCCCAAAATTTTGGGGCGGTCACAAAAAACAATGTATTTAGTAAATTCCCCAAACCCGTTTACTTTTATTTGTCATTTAAATCAGAAAAATCATTTTGAACCCCCCCTTTTTTGGGAAAAAACCTGAATTTTTAACAAATTTAATTAAACTTAACTTTTCCCTTTCTCTACTTTTTCCCCCAAAATTTTTAATGATTATAAAAGCAAAAAGATCAGTAAGTAGCTCATCGAGTTAACCCTTTTATTTTTCCCTTTTAAACCTGGAAAACACATTTGAAACCCCCTTTTCGAGAAAAAACGTGAATTAGTAAAAAACTTTGTAATCTTAACTTTTCCGTGTTTTACTTTTCCAATAGTGGGAGATTAAAAAAGGGGAAAGTATCCGGGTTTGGGCTCATCTGTTTACTTTTATTTTGGGATTCAAATCTAGAAAAATCATTTTTAACCCACTTTTTGAAAAACCGTGAATTTGTCAAAATTAAGTAATCTCAACTTTTCCCTGCCCCAACTTTTTCCAATATTGGGATGATTTTCAAAAGGGAATGTAAACAGTTAGTAGCTCATTTTAGTTTCCTTTTATTTGTCATTCAAACCAAGAAAACTCCTTTTGAACCCACTTTTCGAGAAAATCGTGAATTTGTAAAAATTGAATAAACTTAACTTTTCCTTGCTCTAATTTTTTCCCCAAAATTGGAATGATTTAAAAAGCAAAAGTTTTCGTAAGTAGCTCAAACGAGTTTTCTTTCATTTGTTATTCAAATCTGGAAAACCCTTTTTAAAAAACTTTTTGAGGAAAAACCCTGAATTGGTTTAAAATTTATACTCTTTAAATTTTCCGTGTTCTAACTTTGCCAATAGGGCTGAATTTAAAAAAAACAAAATTTTCATTAGTGGCTCATTTAGTTTAAATTGATTTTGCTTTTAAACCCAGAAAACTCATTTTTTAACCGACTTTTTGCGAAAATCGTGAATTTGTAAGAAAATTAAAATAAAACTCAACTTTTCCGTGCTCTAACTTTGCTAATATTGGGAAAGATTATAAAAAGGGGAAAGTATCATTTTTCTGCTTATGGGGGGGGGGTTTTCCTTTTATTTTTCCCTTTAAACATGGGCATTAATCCAAAATTTCCGTTCTCCAAAATTTGCCAATTTTTGGGAAAGATTAAAAAAAAGCAATGTTTAGTAAGTTAAAATCATCGATTTAAATTTTTATTTTTCATTCAAAAAAAAGGGAAAATGATTTTTTAACCCACTTTTCCGAAAAATTTTGAATTTGAAGAAATTTAAATAATCTCAACCTTTTTCCCTTCTCTGACTTTTCTAAAAATTAGGATGATTATAAAAGGGGAAAGTACAGTTAAACTGCCATATAGTTTGCTTGTATTTGTCATTCATCATGCATTAAACTCAAATTTTCCGTTCCCCCTACTTTGCCAAAATTGGGGGTGATTTCAAAAAGGGGAATGTATCAGTAAATAACCATCGGGGTTTTTCTTTTATTTGTCATTCAAACCCATTAAAAAAAAATTTTGAAAAACCCAAATTTTCGAAAAAAAACCTGAAATTGTAAAAAATTAAAAAATTTTAACTTTTCCGGCTCTAACTTTTCCAATATTTGGGGTGTTACAAAAAGCTATGGACAGTAAGTGCTCATCGAATTTTCCTTTATTTTTCATTCAAATCTAAAAACTCAAATTTTGGACCCACTTTTTGAGAAATCGTGAATTTTTAAAAAAGAGTAAAACTCAACTTTTCCGTGCTCTAAGGTTTTTCCAAAATTTTTGGGTGTTATAAAAAGGGGAAAAATATCAGTTAGTAGCCCCATCAGTTTTAAATTGTATTTGGGTTTTTCAAATCGAAAATCATTTTTAACCCACTTTTCGAGGAAAAATCCTTAATTTGTAAAATTTAATAATCTTTAAATTTTCCTTGCTTATTTTTGCCCAAAATTGGGATGATTAAAAAGCAAGTTCGTAAGTAGCCCCATGAGTTTACGTATTTGCATTCAAATTAAAAAAACTTATTTTGAACCCACTTTTTGGAAAAAAAACGGAAACTGTAAAAAATTTAGCCCAAACTCAACTTTTCTGTGCTTAACTTTGGCCCCAAAATTTGGGGTGTTTTTTAAAAAACAATGTATCAGTAAATACTCATTTTTTACTTTCAAATTTTTCATTTAAACCCAGAAAACTCATTTTGAACCCACTCTTCGAAAAAACGTGAATTGGGAAAAAAACGAGTAATCTTAAAATTTTCCCTGCCCCTAACTTTTTCCAAAATTTTGGAAAGATTTCAAAAGGGGAAAGTATCAGTTAGTGGGGTAAACTAGTTTTCTTGTATTTTTCATTCAAAACTAAAAAAACTCATTTTTAACCCACTTTTTCCGGAAAATCGGGAATTTGTAAAAAATTTAAATAATTTTAAATTTTTTCCCTGCTCTTACTTTTTCCAATATTGGGGTGTTTCAAAAGGGGGAAAGTATCAGATGTAGCTCATCCAAATTTTCTTTCATTGTCCCCTTAAAAAACCAAAAAACCCCATTTTGCCCACTTTTAAAAAAATCCTGAATTTTTTAAAAATTTAGTTTTTTTTTCATTTTTTTCCCTGCTCCAACTTTGCCAATATTGGGGGCATCACAAAAAAACAAGTTTCCGCAAATAGCTCATCCCCTTTCTTTTTTTTTGTCACTCAAATCTAGAAAACTCATTTTGAAACCCCCTTTTTTGAAAAAATGTGAATGGTTAAAAAACGAGTAAACTTAAAAATTTTTTCCCTGCTCAAAAATTGGCCAAAATTGGGGGAAATTTCAAAGGGGAAGATCAGGGTTGTGGCTATTTAGTTTACTTGTATTTTGCATTCAAAACTAGAAAAATAAATTTTTTAACCCAATTTTCCCCGAAAAAAACCTGAATTTTTAAGAAATTTAAATAACCCCAAATTTTTCCCGGGGTCTAAACCCCCTTTTCTAATATTTGGATGATTTTAAAAGGGAATTTTTTTAGTTAGCTGTCTTTTAGTTTTTCTTTTATTTGCATTCATCTTTCATTAATCTCAACTTTTCCGTTCTCCAACTTTGCCAATATTGCGATGATTACAAAAAGCAATTTTATCATTTAAATAATCCCTCGAGTTTACTTTCCCTTTGTCATTCAAACCTAGAAAAATGATTTTAAACCCCCTTTTTGGGAAAATCGTGAAATTTTTAAAAAAATTTAGTAATAATATAGTAGCTCATACAGTATATTTATTTTTCATTCAAAATAGAAAATCATTTTGAACCCACTTTTCGAGAAACGTAAATTTGTAAAAATTGAGTAATCTCAACTTTTCCGTGCTCTAATTTGTCAATATTTTGGGGTGATTACAAAAGGGAATGTATCAGTTAGTGGCTCATCTAGTTTACTTGTATTTTTCCCTTCAAATCTAGAAAAACCCCATTTGAAACCCCCTTTTTTGCGAAAAACGTGATTTTTTTAAAAATTTAAATAATTTTTAAATTTTCCGTGCTCTTACTTTGCCAATATTTGGGGTGATTCCAAAAAGGGGAAGGTAAACAGTAGGGGCTCATTAAGTTTACTTTTTAATTTTTTTTCATTAAAAAACAAAAAAACTCATTTTAAAACCCACTTTTAGAGAAAAACGTGAAAATTTTTTAAAATTGGGGTTATTTTTATTTTTTTCCCTGCTCTAACTTTGCCAAAATTGGGACGATCACAAAAAGCAATGTTTCCCGGGAAAAAGCTCATCCATTTATTTTATTTGGGCACTCAAATCTAGAAAACTCCTTTTGAACCCACTTTTCCCAAAAAACGTGAAATTTGGGAAAAAACGGGGTAATCTTAAAATTTTTCCCTGCTCTAAACTTTTCCAATATTGGGATGATTACAAAAGGGGAAAGTATCAGTTAGGGGTCATTTTTGTTTTTTTGTAAATTTTTCATTTAAACTTTAAAAAAATCCTTTTTTTAACCCACTTTCGCGAAAAAACGTGAATTTGTAAGAAATTTAAATAATTCCCAAATTTTCCGTTTTTTTTAACTTTTTCAATATTAGGTGATTTTAAAGGGGGAAATTTTCAGTTAGCCCGCCTTTTATAGTTTTCTTGTATTTTTCCCTTCATTTATATCATTAAACTCAACTTTTCCGTTCCCCCAACTTTGCCAATATTGGGGTGATTTCAAAAAGCAATGTATCAGTAAGTAATCATGGAGTCTACTTTTATTTAGTCATACAAAACCTAGAAAACTCATTTTGAAAACCCACTTTTTGGGAAAAATCGTGAATTTGCTAAAAATGGAGTAATAATATATGTAGCTCATACAGTTTACTTGTATTTGTCATTCAAATACCTAGAAAACTGATTTTTTGAACCCACTTTTCGAGAAAATCGTGAATTGTAAAAATGAGTGACTCACTTTTCCGTGCTCTAACTTTGCCAACATTGGGATGATACAAAAGGGAAATGTATCAGTTAGTAGCTCATTTAGTTTACTTGTATTTGTCATTCAAATCTAGAAAACTCATTTTGAACCACTTTTTCGAGAAAAAGAAATCATGAATTTGTAAAAATTGAATAATCTAACTTTCCTTGCTCCTATTTTTGCCAATATTGGGATGATTACAAAAAAGCAATGTATCAGAAGTAGCTCATTCGAGTTTAAGTTCATTTGTCATTCACACCTGGAAAAACTCATTTTGACCCACTTTTCCCCCCCCCCCCCGAGAAAATCGTGAATTTCGTAAAAAATTGGAATAATTCTAACTTTCCTTGCTCTATTTTTGCCAAATTGGAGGATTACAAAAAGCAAGATCATTAGTAGCTCATCGCGTTTACTTTCATTTTCATTCAAACCGGAAAACTCATTTTGAACCCACTTTTTCGAAAAAATCGTGAATTTGTAAAAATCTAGTAGTCTTAACTTTCGTGTTCTAATTGCCAATATTGGGAGATTACAAAAGCAATGTATCAGTTAGTAGCCTCATCCAAGTTACTTTCATTTGTCATTAAATCAAGAAAACCTCATTTGAACCCACTTTTAGAGAAAATCGAGAAGAATTTGTTAAAAATTTAGTAATACTCAACTTTTCCATTGCTCTAACTTAGCCAATATTGGGATGATTACAAAAGGGAATCGCATCAGTAAGTTTAACTCTGTATATGTCGTTCAAATCTGAAAACTAATTTGAACCCACTTTTCGAGAAAATCGTGAATTTGTTAAAATTGAGTTATCTCATTTTTTCCGTGCTCTAAATTTGCCAATATTGGAATGATTACAAAAGGGAATGTATCAGTTAGTAGCTCATCCAGTTTACTTTTATTTGGTCAATCAAATCAGAAAAACTCATTTGGAGCCACTTTTCGAGAAATTCGTGAAATTTGTTAAAAATTGCGTAAATCTCAAACTTTTCCGTGCCTCTAAACTTGCCAATACTGGGCTGATACAAAAAGGAATAAGATAACATTTCCTTTTTGCTTATCCCCCAGGCTTATCTAGTTACCTTGTATTTTTCATTCAAATCTAGAAATCAATTTTGAACCCACTTTTCGAGAAAATCGTGAATTTGTAAAAATTTAGTTATCACAACATTTTCCTGTGCTTACTTCGACAACATTGGGTGATTACAAAGCAATGCAGAAGTAAGTAGACCATCCAAGTTTAATTTCATTTGTCATTAAAATCAAGAAAACTCATTTGAACCCACTTTTCGAGAAAATCGTGAATTTGTAAAAATTGAATAATCTCAACTTTTCCGTGCTCTAAATTTGCCAATATTGGGATGATTACAAACGGGAGTGTATCAGTTAGTAGCTCATCTAGTTTAGTTGTATTTGTCATTCAAATCTAGAAAAATCATTTTGACTCACTTTCGAGAAAATCAGAATTTGTAAAAATGAATAAATCTAAACTTTTGCCTTGCTCTATTTTTGCCAATATTGGGATGATTACAAAAGCAATGCATCAGTAAGTAGCTCATCAAGTTTACTTTCATTTGTCATTAAAATCAAGAAAACTCAATTTGAAATAAATTTGCCAATATTCGAGATACAAAAAGGGAGTGTAGCAGTAGTTAGCTCATCTAGTTTACTTGTATTTGTTACTCAAATCTAGAAACTCATTTTGAACCCACTTTGCGAGAAAATCGTTTGAATTTGTAAAAATTTAGTAATATCAACTTTTTCCGGCTCTAACTAGCCATATTGTGATGTATACAAAAGGGAATGTAATCAGTAGTTTTACTTGTATATGTGAATTTGTTAAATTGAGTTATCTATTTTTCCGTGCTCTATTTTGCCAATATTGGACGATCACAAAAAGCAATGTATCAGTTAGTAGCTCATCCAGGTTACTTTATTTGACACCAATCTAGAATAACTCATTTGAACCCACTTTTCGAGAAAATCGTGAATTTGTAAAAATTAAGTTATCACAACTTTTTCGTGATCTAATTTTGCTAATATAAGGATGATTATAAAAGGGAATGTATCAGTTAGCAGCTCATCTAGTCTACTTGTATTTGTCATGCATCATGTCATTAATCTCAATTTTACCCGTGCTCTACTTTAGCCCATATTGGGACGATTTTTCAAAAAGCAATGTATCAGTAGTAGCTCACGAGTTACGTTATTTGTCATTCAAACATAGAAAACTCAATTTTGAACACCCACTTTTCCGAAAAAAATCGTGAATTGGTAAAAATCGAGTAATCTTAACTTTTTCCGGCTCTCAACTGTGCCAATATTGAATGATGCAAAGGGATGTATCAGTTAAGTGGCTCATCTAGTTACTTGTATTTTGCATTAAATCTAGAAAAATCATTTTGAACCCACTTTCGCGAAAAATCGTGATTGTAAAAATTAAGTAATTCTCAACTTTTCCGGTGCTCTTACTTTGCCAATTATTGGGATGATTACAAAAGGGAATGTATCAGTAAGTAGCTCATCAAGTTTACTTTCATTTGTCTTTAAAATCTAGAAAACTCATTTTAAACCCACTTTTAGAGAAAATCGGAATTTGTTAAATTGAGTTATCTCATTTTTTTCAGTGCTCTAACTTTGCCAATATTGGACGACACAAAAGCAATGTATCAGTAAGTAGCTCATCCAGTTACTTTTAGTGTCACTCAAATCTAGAAAACTCATTTTGAACCCACTTTTCGAAAAAATCGTGAATTTGTAAAAATCGAGTAATCTTAACTTTTCCGTGGTCTAGCTTTGCCAATCATTGGCGATGATTGTACAAAAGGGGAATGTAATCAGTTAGGGACCTATCTAGTTTACTTGTATGTTCATTCATCATGTCCATTATTTCAACTTGGGATGGATTACAAAAAGCAATGTATCAGTAAGTAACCTCATGGAGTTTACTTTCATTGGTCATTCAACCTAGAAAACCATTTTGAACCCACTTTTGGGAAAATCGTGAATTTGTAAAAATTGAGTAATAATATAGGCTCAACGTTTACTTGATTTTTTCATTTAAACCAGAAAATGATTTGAACCCACTTTCGAAAAATCGTGAATTGTAAAAATGTGAATCCAACTTTTCCGTGCTCTAAATTTTCCAATATTTGGGGTGATTTAAAAAAGGGGGTGTATCAGTTAGAGCTCATTAGTTTATTGTATTTGTCATTCAAATCTAGAAAATCATTTTGAAACAAATTTTCAGAAAATCATGAATTTTTAAAAAAATTTAATAATTTAACTTTTCCTTGCCCCTTTTTGCCAAATTTGGGTGATTACAAAAAACAATGATCAGAAAATAGCTCATCAGTTTACTTTATTTTTTATTAAATCAGAAAAAATCATTTAACCCCCTTTTTTGAGGAAAAACGTTTTAAATTTTTAAAATTTTGAATTTAATTTTGGCCACTTAGAAATTGGATTTAAAAATTTAGAATTAAATTTTCATTTTTTAAATTTAAAAAAGAAAAAAAAAAACCCCCTTTTTGAAAAAGGGAATTTGTTAAAATTGGTTATTTCATTTTTTCGTGCTCTAATTTTGAAAAAATTGGGGGCGACACAAAAAGCAAAGATCAGTTTGTAGTACCCGTTTTCTTTTTTGCACTTTAAATCTGAAAACTCATTTGAAAACCACTTTTTGAGAAAATCGGAATTTGTAAAAATTAAATTATCCACAACTTTTTCGTGTCTAATTTGCTAATATAAGGATGATTATAAAAGGAAGTATCAGTTAGCAGCCCCCATTAGTTACTTGTATTTGCATGCATCATGTCATTAAACTCAATTTTCCGTGTTTTAACTTTTCCCAAAAATGGGATTATTCAAAAAGAATGTATCAGTAAGAAACTCATGAGTTTCTTTTGTCTTCAAAATTTGAAAACTCATTTTTAACCCACTTTTTGAAAAAATCGTGAATTTGTAAAAATTAAGTAATCTCAACTTTTCCGTGCTCTTACTTTGCCAATATTGGGATGATTACAAAAGGGAATGTATCAGTAAGTAGCTCATCAAGTTTACTTTCATTTGTCTTTAAAATCTAGAAAACTCATTTTAAACCCACTTTTAGAGAAAATCGTGAATTTGTTAAAATTGAGTTATCTCATTTTTTCAGTGCTCTAACTTTGCCAATATTGGGACGATCACAAAAAGCAATGTATCAGTAAGTAGCTCATCCAGTTTACTCTTATTTGTCACTCAAATCTAGAAAACTCATTTTGAACCCACTTTTCGAAAAAATCGTGAATTTGTTAAAAATCGAGTAATCTTAACTTTTCCGTGGTCTAGCTTTGGCAATATTGGGATGATTACAAAAGGGAATGTATCAGTTAGTGGCTCATCTAGTTTACTTGTATTTGTCATTCATCATGTCATTAATTTCAACTTGGGATGATTACAATAAGCAATGTATCAGTAAGTAACTCATGGAGTTTACTTTCATTTGTCATTCAAACCTAGAAAACTCATTTTAAACCCACTTTTTGGGAAAATCGTGAATTTGTAAAAATTGAGTAATAATATAGTAGCTCATACAGTTTACTTGTATTTGTCATTCAAACCTAGAAAACTGATTTTGAACCCACTTTTCGAGAAAATCGTGAATTTGTAAAAATTTATAAATCTCAACTTTTCCGTGCTCTAAATTTGCCAATATTGGGATGATTACAAAAGGGAATGTATCAGTTAGTAGCTCATCTAGTTTACTTGTATTTGTCATTCAAATCTAGAAAACTCATTTTGAACCCACTTTTCGAGAAAATCATGAATTTGTAAAAATTGAATAATCTTAACTTTTCCTTGCTCTATTTTTGCCAATATTGGGATGATTACAAAAAGCAATGTATCAGTAAGTAGCTCATCTAGTTTATTTGTATTTGTTATTCAAATCTAGAAAATCATTTTTAAACCCCCCTTTTCGAGAAAAATCGTGAATTAAAAATTTAGTAATCTCCAACTTTTCCGTGCTCTAACTTTGCCAATTGGGATGATTACATAAGGCAAATTACAGTTAGTTTTACTTGTATAGTGTTCAAATCAGAAAACCATTTTTAACCCACTTTCGAGAAAAACGTGAATTTGTTTTAAAAATTTAGTTATTCTTTTTTTTTCCCTGCTCTTTTTTTGCCCAAAAATTGGGGCATCACAAAAAAGCAATGTATCAGTTGTAGCTCTCCAGTTTACTTTATTTGTCACCAAAATCAGGGGAAAATCCTTTTTGGGGCCCCCTTTGAGAAAAATCGTGAAATTTTGAAAATTAAAGTTATCACAACTTTTTTGTGCTCTAACTTTGTATATAAGGTGATTAAAAAAGGGAAGATCAGTTAGCAGTCATCTATCTACTTGTATTTGTTTATGATCATGTCATTAATCTCAATTTTCCGTGTTTTAAATTTGCCAAAGTGGGATATTTACAAAAAACAATGTATGTAAAAAGCTCATCGAGTTTACTTGTATTTTTCATTCAAAAATTTGAAAACCTTTTGAAAACCCTTTTTTGAGAAAATCTGAATTTGTAAAAATTTAGTTATCACAACTTTTCCGTTTTTCAACTTCGCCAATATTGGGGTGATTACAAAAACAATGATCATTTTAAGTAGCTCTCAATTTACTTTCATTTGTCTTTAAAATCAAGAAAACTCATTTTGAACCCATTTTTTTTTTAGAAAATCGTGAATTTGTAAAACTTAATAATCTAAAAATTTTCCCTTTCTCTAAATTTGCCAAATATTGGGGTGAATTCAAACGGGAGGTATCAGTTAGGCTCATTAGTTTACTTTTATTTGTACTCAAATTAGAA
>JANFPS010000327.1:0-18998 GCA_024703675.1 Drosophila nebulosa
CATTTTTTCCCCAAAAACCCAGAAAAAATTTTATTTTTAAAACCCTTTTCGAGAAAAAACGTGAAATTTTTAAAAATTCAGTATTCTCAATTTTTTCGTGTCTAATTGCCAAAATTGGGACGATTTAAAAAAAAAAATTGTTTCAGTTAGTAGCGATTCAGTTTATTCTTTTTTTCTTCAAAATAGAAAAATTTTTGAACCACTTTTCGAGAAAACGTGAAATTTTCAAAATTTGTTTTTCAAATTTTTCCCTGCTCTAACTTTTGCCAAAAATTGGGCATTTAAAAAAAAATTGTTTTAGTTGTAGCGATCCCGTTTCTTATTTTTTCATTCAAACTAGACATTTTAAACCGCACTTTTCAAAAAAATCGTGAATTTGGTAAAACATTCAGTTTTCTCACTTTTCCGTGTTCTAACTTTGCAATATTGGGACGATTTAAAAAAAAGCAATGTTTCCAGATAGTAGCGCATCCAGTTTACTTACTTATTTTCATATTCAAACCTAGAAAACTCATTTTAACCCTACTTTCGAAGAAAATCGTGATTTGTAAAATCAGTTTTCCTCTCACTTTTCCGTGCTCTAACCTTTGCCGAAAATGGGGACGATTTAAAAAAGCAATGTTTTAGTTAGTAGCTCATTATCCCAGTTTACTTACTTTTTCATTCAAACCTAGAAAACTCATTTTGGAACCCCACTTTTCGACAAAATCGGGAATTTGGAAAAATTCAGTTTCTCAACTTTTTTCCGTGCTCTAACTTTGCCAAATGGGGACGATTTTAAAAAGCATGTTTTATTAGTAGCTCATCCAGTTTACTTACTTTTGTCCTTCAAACCTAGAAAACTCTTTGAACCACTTTTTCGAGAAATCGGGAATTTGTAAAAACTCAGTATTCTCAACTTTTTCGGAAGGCTTGCCATATGGGGACGATTAAAAAAAAAACAATGTCTCAGTTAGTAGCGATCAGTTTTACTTACTTTTGTCAGTCAAACATAGAAAACTCATTTTAAACCCTTTTGCAGGGGGGGTGAAAAAATCGTGATTTGTAAAAATTCTATTCTCAACTTTTTCGTGCTCCTAACTTTGCCAATATTGGGACGATTTAAAAAGCAATGTTTCAGATAGTAGCGCATCCAGTTTACTTACTTTTGTCATTCAAACCTAGAAAAACTCATTTTGAACCCACTTTTTCGAGAAAATCGTGAATTTGTAAAAATTCAGTTTCTCACTTTTTCCGTGCTCTAACTTTGCAATATTGGGACGATTTAAAAAAGCAATGTTTCAGTTAGTAGCGCATCCAGTTTA
Source organism: Drosophila nebulosa (assembly GCA_024703675.1). NCBI lineage: Eukaryota > Metazoa > Arthropoda > Insecta > Diptera > Drosophilidae > Drosophila > Drosophila nebulosa. Next base: position 1,305 of record JANFPS010000327.1, read on the forward strand.
CTTACTTTTGTCATTCAAACCTAGAAAACTCATTTTGAACCCACTTTTCGAGAAATCGTGAATTTGTAAAAATTCAGTATTCTCAACTTTTCCGTGCTCTAACTTTGCCAATATTGGGACGATTTTAAAAAGCAATGTTTCAGTTAGTAGCGCATCCAGTTTACTTACTTTTGTCATTCAAACCTAGAAAACTCATTTTGAACCCACTTTTCGAGAAAATCGTGAATTTGTAAAAATTCAGTATTCTCAACTTTTCCGTGCTCTAACTTTGCCAATATTGGGACGATTTAAAAAAGCAATGTTTCAGTTAGTAGCGCATCCAGTTTACTTACTTTTGTCATTCAAACCTAGAAAACTCATTTTGAACCCACTTTTCGAGAAAATCGTGAATTTGTAAAAATCAGTTTCTCAACTTTACCGTGCTCTAACTTTGCCAATATTGGACGATTTAAAAAAGCAATGTTTCAGTTAGTAGCGCATCCAGTTTACTTACTTTTGTCATTCAAACCCAGAAAACTCATTTTATACCCACTTTTCGAGAAAATCGTGAATTTGTAAAAATTCAGTTTTCTCAACTTTTCCGTGCTCTAACTTTGCAATATTGGGCACGATTTAAAAAAGCAATGTTTCAGTTAGTAGCGCATCCAGTTTACTTACTTTTGTCATTCAAACCTAGAAAACTCATTTTGATCCCACTTTTCGAGAAAATCGTGAATTTGTAAAAATTCAGTTTTCTCAACTTTTCCGTGCTCTAACTTTGCGAATATTGGGACGATTTAAAAAAGCAATGTTCAGTTAGTAGCGCATCTCAGTTTACTTACATTTGTCATTAAACCAGAAAAACTCATTTTGAGCCCACTCTTCGAGAAAATCGTGAATTTGTAAAAATTCAGTTTTCTCAACTTTTCCGTGCGCTAACTTTGCCAATATTGGCACGATTTAAAAAAACAATGTTTCAGTTAGTAGCTCATACAGTTTACTTACATTTGTCATTCAAACCTAGAAAACTCATATTGAACCCACTTTTCGAGAAAATCGTGAATTTGTAAAAATTCAGTATTCTCAACTTGTCCGTGCTTTAACTTTGGCAATATTGGCACGATTTAAAAAAGCAATGTTTCAGTTAGTAGCGCATCCAGTTTACTTACTTTTGTCATTCAAACCTAGAAAACTCATTTGATCCCACTTTTCGAGAAATCGTGAATTTGTAAAAATTGAGTATTCTCAACTTTTCCGTGCTCTAACTTTGCAATATTGGGACGATTTGAAAAAGCAATGTTTCAGTTAATAGCGCATCCAGTTTACTTACTTTTGTCATTCAAACCCAGAAAACTCATTTTGAACCCACTTTTCGAGAAAATCGTGAATTTGTAAAAATTCAGTATTCTCAACTTTTTCCCTGCTCTAACTTTGCCAATATTTGGGACGTTTTAAAAAAGCAAAGTTCAGTTAGTAGCGCATCCAGTTTTTCTTACTTTTGTCATTCAAACCTAGAAAACTCATTTTGAACCCACTTTTCGAGAAATCGTGAAATTTGTAAAAATTCAGTATTCTCAACTTTTCCGTGCTCTAAATTTTCCAATATTGGGACGATTTAAAAAAAACAATGTTTCAGTTAGTAGCGCTCCCCGTTTTCTTACCTTTTTTTCATACAAACCCCGAAAAATCCCTTTTTAGCCCCCTCTTCGAGAAAAAACGGAATTTTGTTAAAAAAATTTAGTTTTTTCCAAATTTTCCGTGCTCTAACTTTTCCCAAAATTTGGGGGGGATTTTAAAAAAAAAAATGTTTCAGTAAAGCGCATCCAGTTTCTTTTTTTTATCTTTAAAAACCCGAAAACTCCCTTTTGGCCCCCTCTTTTGAGAAAATCGGAATTTGTAAAAATTTTAGTTTTTTTCCAAATTTTCCCTGCTCTAACTTGCCAATTTGGCACATTTAAAAAAAAAATGTTTCAGTTAGTAGCTCAAAACAGTTTTTTACTTACATTTTTTCCCTTCCCAAAACCCAGAAAACTCATATTTAACCCACTTTTCGAGAAAAACTGAAATTTTTTAAAAATTCAGTATTCTCAACTTTTCCGTGCCTCAAACTTTGCCAATATTGGGACGATTTAAAAAGCAATGTTTCAGTTTTTTTAGTAGCGCATCCTCTTCTTTACTTACTTTTGTCATTCAAACCTCCGAAAACTCTTTTGAGCCAATCTTCGAGAAAATCGTGAATTTGTAAAAATTCAGTTTTCTCAACTTTTCGGCGTGCTCTAACTTTGCCAATATTGGGAACGATTTAAAAACAAATGTTTAGTTAGTAGCTCATACAGTTTACTTCCTTTTGTTCATTCAAACTGAAACGCATATTGAACCACTTTTCGAGAAATCGTGAATTTGTAAAATTCATATTCACTCAACTTGTCCGTGCTTTAAAAAACTTTGGCAATATTGGCACGATTTAAAAAAGCAATGGTTCAGTGAGTAGGCGCATCCAGTTTTACTTACTTTTGTCATTCAACCTAGAACACTCATTTTGAACCCACTTTCGAGAAAGATCGTGAATTTGTAAAAATTCAGAGTATTCTCAACAACTTGTCCGTGCTTTAACTTTGGCAATATTGGCACGATTTAAAAAAGCAACTGTTTTAGTTAGTAGCGCAGTTCCAGTTTACTTGACTTTTGTCATTCAAACCTAGAAAATCATTTTGACCCCACTTTTGCGAGAAAATCGTAAATTTTGTAAAATTCGTAATTCTCACTTTCCGTCTTCTAACTTTTCCAATATAGGGACGTTTTAAAACCACTTTCTTCAGTTATAGCGCATCAGTTTTACTTCCACTATTTGTATTTAAACCCAGAAACTCATTTTGAAACCCCTTTTCGGAAAATCGTGAGATTTGTAAAATTCAGTTTTCTCAACTTTTCCGTGCTCTAAACTTTGCAGATATTGCACGATTTAAAAAGCAATGTTTCAGTTAGAGCGCCTCCATTTTTAACTTACTTTTGTCATCAAACCTAAAAACACTCATTTTTGCTGAACCCACTTTTTTCGAGGAATCGTGAATTTGTAAAAATTCAGTTTTCCTTCACTTTTCAACGTGCTCTAACTTGCCAATATTGGGAGCGATTTAAAAAAAGCAATGCTTCAGTTAGTAAGCGCATCCCAGTTTAATTACACATTTGTCATTCAAACCTAGAAAACTCATTTTGAACCCACTTTTCGAGAAAATCGTGAATTTGACAAAATTGAGTATTCTCAACTTTTCCCGTGGCTCTATATCTAGATTTGCCAATAATTGGGACGATTTAAAAAAGCAATGTTTCAAGTTAGTACGCATTCCAGATTTACCTTACTTTTGTCATTCAAACCCAGAAAAACTCATTTTCGACCCACTCTTCGAGAAACTCGTGGAATTTGTAAAAATTCCGTTTCTCAACTTTTTCCGTGCTCTAACTTTGCCAATATTGGGACGATTTAAAAAAGCAATGTTTCAGGTAGTAGCGCATCCAGTTTACTTACATTTGTCATTTAACCCAGACAACTCATTTTGTGGCCCACTCTTACGGAAAATACGTGATTTGTAAAATTCAGTTTTCTCCTAACTTTTCCGTGCTCTAACTTTGCCAATATTGGCACGATTTAAAAACAATGTTTCAGTTAGTACTCATACAGTTTTATTACATTTGTTCATTCAAACCAGAAAAACAACTCATATTGAACCCACTTTTCTGCGAGAAAATCGTGAATTGTAAAATTCAGTGTTTTCTCAACTTTTCCGTGCTCTAACTTTGCCAATATTTGGACGATTTAAAAAAAAGAGCAATGTTTCATTAGTAGGCGGCATCCAAGTTTACTGTTACTTTTTTCATTCAAACCTAGAAAACTCATTTTGGAACCCACTTTACAACGAGAAAGTCGTGAATTTGTAAAAATTCAGTTTTTCTCCAACTTTCCGTGCTTTAACTTTGGCCATATTTGGGACGACTTAAAAATAAAAAAGTCAATGTTTCAGTTAGTAGCGCATCCGAGTTTACTTACTTTTGTCATTCAAACCTAAAAACTCATTTTGAACCACTTTATAGAGAAAATCGTGAATTTGTTAAAATTCAGTTTTCTCAATTTTCCTGTCTCTAACTTTGCCAATATTGGGACGATTTAAAAAAGCAATGTTTCAGTTAGTAGCGGCATCCAGTTTAACTTACTTTTGTCATTCAACACCTAGAAAACTCATTTCGAACCCACTTTTCGAGAAAAATCGTGAATTTGTAAAAATTCAGTATTCTCACTGTTTTCCGTGCTCTAACTTTTTCCAATATTGGATACGTTTTAAAAAAGGGGGCAATGTTTTCAGTCTTAGTAGCGCGATCCAGTTTACTTACTTTTTTCAATTAAAAACCAGAAAACTCATTTTGAACCACTTTTTCGAGAAAATCGGTCGAGATTTGTTAAAAATTCAGTTTTCTCAACTTTTCGCGTGCTCTAACTTGGCCAATATTGGCACGATTTAAAAAAGCAATGTTTCAGTTAGTTCCTCATCCCAGTTTACCTTACTTTTTGTCATTCAAACCTAGAAAACTCATTTGAACCCACTTTTCGAGAAAATCGTGAATTTGTAAAAATTCAGTTTTCCTCAACTTTTCCGTGCTCTAACTCTAACACTTGGCCAATATTGGGACGATTTAAAAAGGGCAATGTTTCAGTTAGTAAGCGCACTCCCAGTTTTACTTACTTTTTTTTCTTCAGAAACCTAGAAAACTCTTTTGAACCCACTTTACGAGAAATCGTGAATTTGTAAAAATTCATTTTCTCACAACTTTTTCCGTGCTTTAAACTTTGCCAATATTGACGACGATTTAAAAAAGAATGTTTCAGTTATTAGCGCATCCAGTTTACTTGTGACTTTTGTCATTCAAACCTAAAAAACTCATTTGAACCCACTTTTTTAGAGAAATCGTGAATTTGTAAAATTCAGTTTTTCTTCCTCAACTTTTCCGTGACTCTAAACTTTGCCAATATTGGGGACGATTTAAAAAAAGCAATGTTTAGTTAGTAGCGCATCCAGTTTTACCTTACTTTTGTCATTCCAAATTTTGTTAAACCTAGAAAACTCCATTTTAACCCACTTTTCGAGAAAATCGTGAATTTGTAAAAATTCAAGTATTCTCACTTTATCCGTGCTCTAACTTTGCCATATTGGGACGTTTTTAAAAAAGCAATGTTTCAGTTAGTGGCGGAGCTGCATCCCAGTTTACTTACTTTTTTCATTTAAACCCTAAAACACTCATTCTTGCACCCATTTTTCGAGAAAATCGGTGATTTGTAAAAATTCAGTTTTCTCAACTTTTCCGTGCTCTAACTTTGCCAATATTGGCACGATTTAAAACATGTTTCAAAGTTAGTAGCGAGGGGGGGGGGCATCCAGTTTACTTCTGACTTGTTGTCATTCAAAACCTAAAAACTCATTTTGAACACACTTGTTCGAGGAAATCGTGAATTTGTAAAAATTCATTTTTCTCAACTTTTCTGTGCTCTAACGTTGCCAATATTGGGGACGGATTTAGAAAAGCAATGCTTCAGTTATTAAGGGCGAATCCAGTTTACTTGAGCACATTTTGTCATTCAAAACCCTAGACAAACTCATTTTGAACCCACTTTTGCGAGAAAAATCGTGATTTGTAAATTCAGTATTCTCACTATTCTCACCTTTCCATGCTCTATAACTTTGCCAATATTGGCACTATTTAAACAAAGCAATGTTTCAGTTAGTAGCGCATCCATTTTACTTACTTTTTCATTCAAACGGCTAGAAACTCATTTTGAACCACTTCTCGAGGAAATCGTGAATTTGTAAAAAATTCAGTAGATCTCAACCTTCCGTGCTCTACACTTAGCCAATATTGGGACGATTTAAAACAGCAAATGTTTAGTTAGTAGCTCATACAGTTTACTTACATTTGTTATTCAAGACCTAGAAAAACTCATTTTGACCCCACTTTTCCGAGAAATCGTGAATTTTAAAATTCAGCATTCTCACCTCTTCCGTGCTCTAGACTTTGCCATATTGGGAACGATTTAAAACGCAAAATGTTTCAGTTAGTGCTCATCCAGTTTAACTTACATTTGTCATTCAAACCTAGAAAACTCTTTTGAACCACTTTTCGAGGAAATCGTGAATTTGTAAAAATTCAGTATTCTCAACTTTTCTGTGCTCATAACTTTGCAATATTGGGACGATTAGAAAAGCAATGCTTCAGTTAGTAGGCCCATCCAGTTTACTTACACATTTGTCATTCAAACCTAGAAAACTCATTTTGAACCCACTTTTCGAGAAAATCGTGAATTTGTAAAAATTCAGTATTCTCACCTTTTCATGCTCTAACTTTGCCAATATTGGCACGATTTAAAAAAGCAAAATGTTTTCAGTTAGTAGCGCAATCCAGTTTACTTACTTTTGTCATTCAACCTAAAACTCATTTTGACCCACTTCTCGAGGAAATCGTGAATTTGGTCGTAAAAATTCATATTCTCAACTCTTCCGTGCTCTAACTTAGCCAATATTGGGACGATTTAAAAAAGCATCTCTCGTTAGTAGCCATCCAGCTTACTTACTTTTGTCATTCAAACCAGAAAACTCATTTTTGAACACCACTTTTCGAGAAATCGTGAATTGGGGTAAAACTTCAGTATTCTCAACTTTTCCCGTGCTCTAACTTTGCCATTTTGGACGATTAAACAGCAATGTTTCACGTTAGTAGCTCATCCCAGTTTACTTACATTTGTCATTCAAAAACTAGAAAACTCATTTTGAACCCACTTTTCGAGAAAATTCATGAATTTGGTAAAATTCAGGTTTTTCACTTTTTTCCGTCTCTCATACTTTGCCATATTGGAGGACGATTTAAAAAGCAATGTTTTTCAGTAGTAGCGCATCCGTTTACTTACTTTTGTCCATTCAAATTACCTCAGGAAAACTCATTTTGACCCACGTTTCGAGAAAATCGTAGAATTTGTAAAAATTCAGTATTCTAACTTTTCCGTGCTCTATAACTTTTCCAATATAGGGGACTTTTTAAAAAAAACCAATGTTTCAGTTAGTACGCATCCCCAGTTTACTTACTTTGCCATTTAACCCAGAAAACTACATTTTGAACCCACTTTTTCGAGAAAATCGTGATTTGTAAAAAATTCAGTTTTCTCACTTTTCCGTGCTCTAACTTTGCCAATATTGGCACGATTTTACAAATCAATGTTGCTCAGTTAGTAGCGCATGCCCAGTTTTGACTTACTTTTGGTCATTCAAACCTCAAAAAAAAAACATCATTTTGAACCCACTCTTCGAGGAAATCGTGAATTTGTAAAAATTCAGTTTTCTCAACTTTTTCGTGCTCTAACTTTGGCCAATCTTGGGACGATTTAAAAAAGCAATGTTTCAGTTAGTAGCGCATCCAGTTTACTTACTTTACTTTTGTCATTCAAACCTAGAAAACTCATTTTGAACCCACTTCCCTTCTCGAGGAATCGTGAATTTGGTAAAAATTCAGTATTCTCACCTCTCCGTCTCTACCTTAGGCCAATATTACGGGACGATTTAAAAAAGCAATATGGTTCAGTTTAGTAGCTCAAACAGTTTTACTTACATTTGTCATTCAAGACCTAGAACAACTCGCATTTTGACCCACTTTTCGAGAAAATCGTGAATTTGTAAAAATTCAGTTTTCAAATTTTCCGTGGCTCTAACGTTGCGCCAATATTGGGGACCGATTTAAAAAGGCCATGTTTTCAGTTAGTAGTGCGCATCCAGTTTACTTACTTTTGTTACTTTGCCATTTAAACCCAGAAACTCATTTTGGAACCCCATTTTCGAGAAATCGTGAATTTGTAAAAATTGCAGTTTTCTCAACTTTCCGTGCTCTAACTTTGGCCAAATTGTCAAAACGATTTAAAAATGCAATGTTTCAGTTAGTAGCAGCATCCAGTTTTACTTACTTTTGTCATACAACCCTAAAAACTCATTGTGAACCCACTTTTTAGAGAAAATTCGTGAATTTGTAAAAAATTCAGTTTTCTCGGAACTTTCCGTGCTCTAACTTTGCCAATATTGGGACGATTTAAAAAAGCATGTTTCGTTAGTAGGTGCGCTGCCAGTTTACTTACTTTTGGCCTTTAAAAACCCCAGAAAACTCATTTTGAAAACCCCACTTTTAGAGAAAATTCGTGAATTTGTAAAAATTCAGTTTTCTCAACTTTTCCGTGTCTCAACTTGCCAATATTGGGACATTTCAAAAAGCATGTTTTCAGTTAGTAGGCCATCCAGTTTACTTACTTTTTTCATTTCAAACCTAGAAAACTCATTTGAAACCCACTTTCGAGAAAAATCGTGGATTTGTAAAAATTCAGTTTTCCAAATTTTTTTTTTTTTTTTCCGTGCTCTAACTTTGCCAATATTGGCACGATTTTAAAAAAGCAATGGTTTCAGTTAGTAAGCGCTCCAGTTTACTTACTTTTGGCATACAAAAACCCTAAAAAACCTCATTTTGAACCCACGTTTTAGAGAAATCGTGAATTTGTAAAAATTCATTTTCTCACCTTTTCCAGTGCTCTAATCTTTGCCAATATTGGGACGATTTTGAATAAAGCAATGTGTTTCAGTTAGTAGCGGCATCCAGTTTACTTTACTTTTGTCATTCAAACCTAGAAAGACTCATTTTGACTCCACTTCTCGAGAAAAATCGTGAATTTGTAAAAATTCAGTTTTCTCAACTTTTCCTTGCTCTAACTTAGGCCAATATTGGGACGATTTAAAAAAGCAATGTTTTATTAGTAGCTCATACAGTTTACTTACCCTTTGTTTATTCAAACCTAGAAAACATCAATTTTTTTGACCCACTTTTAGAGAAAATCGTGATTTGTAAAATTCATATTCTCAACTTTTCCGTGCTCTAACTTTTTCAATGATTGGGACGATTTAAAAAAGCAATGTTTCAGTTTCTAGCTCATACGTTTACTTAATTTTTTCATTTAAACTCCAGGAAACTCATTTTGAACCCACTTTTCGAGAAAATCTGAATTTGTAAAATTCAGTGTTTTCTCAAACTTTTCCGTGCCTAACTTTGCCAATATTGGCAACGATTAAAAAAGCATGTTTCAGTTAGTTATGGGGCGCCTCCAGTTTACTTACTTTTGTCATTCAAACCTAAAAACAAATCATTTAACCCACTTTTCGAGGAAATCGTGAATTTGTAAAAATTCAGTTTTCTCAACTTGGTTCTGTGCTCTAACTTTGGCCAATATTGGACGATTTAAAAAAAGGCAATGCTGTTCAAGTTAGTAGCGCATCCAGTTTTTACTTACACATTTGTCATCAAACGCTAGAAAATTCATTTTGAACCCCACTTTTCGAGAAAATCGTGAATTGTAAAATTTCCTTTCTCTCACCTTTTCCGTGCTCTAACTTTGGCAATATGGCACGATTTAAAAAAGGCAAGGTTTCGAGTTTTAGTAGCGCATCCATTTACTTACTTTTGTCATTCAAACCTAGAAAACAAAAAGTCATTTTGAACCCATGCTCCTCGAGGAAATCGTGACTTTTGTAAAAATTCAGTATTCTCAACTCTTCTCGTGCTCTAACTTAGCCAATATTGGGACGATTTAAAAAAGCACATGTTTTAGTTAGTAGCTCTACAGTTTACTTACATTTGTTATTCAAACCTAGAAACTCATTTTGAACCCACTTTTCGAGAAAAATCGTGATTTGTAAAAATTCAGTTTCTGCAATCACAACTTTTCCGTGCTCTAAAACTGTTTGCCAATATTGGCACGATTTAAAAAGCAATGTTTTCAGTTATAGCGCAATCCTCGCTTCCTTACTTTTCGTCATTCAAAAACCCCGAAAACTCATTTTGAACTCCACTTTTTCAAGAAAATCGTGAATTTGTAAAAATTCAGTATTCTCAATCTCAACTTTTCCACAGTGCTCTAACCTTTGCGAAGATTGGGACGATTTAAAAAAGCACTGTTTCAGTTAGAGCCGCATCCAGTTTACTTACATTTGTCATTCGGAACACCTGAGAAAACTCATTTTGAACCCACTTTCGAGAATCGTGAATTTGTAAAAATTCAGCATTCTCACCTCTTCCGATTCTCTAAGACTTAGCCAATATTGGGTACGTTTTCTAAAAAAGCAATGTTTTCGTTTAGTACTACATCCAGTTTACTGTCATTGTGTCATTCAAAAGTACCTAGAAAACTCATTTGAACCCACTTTTCGAGAAAATCGTGAATTTGTAAAAATTCCAGTATTTCTCAACTTTTCCGTTCTCTAACTTTGCGATATTGGGACGATTTAAAAAAGCAATGTTTCAGTAGTAGCGCATCCAGTTTACTTACTTTTGCCATTCAACCTAGAAAACTCATTTGAAACCTACTTTTCGAAGCGCATTCCAGTTTACTTACAATTGTCATTCAAACTAGAAACTCTTTTGGAACCCACTTCTCGAGGAAATCGTGATTTGTAAAAATTCAGTATTCCTCAACTCTTCCGTGCTCTAACTTAGCCAATCTTGTGGACGATTTATAAAAAAGCATGTTTTAGTTAGTAGCTCATACAGTTTACTTACATGTGTTATTTCAAACCTAGAAAACCCATTTGACCCCTTTCGAGAAATGTGGAATTTGTAAAAATTCAGTTTTCTCAACTTTTCCCTGCTCTAACTTTGCCATATTGTGGACGATTTAACAAAGCAATGTGTCAGTTAGTAGGTCAAATCCAGTTTACTTACTTTTGTCATTCAAACTAAAAAACTCATTTTGAACCCACTTTTCGAGGAACTGAATTTGTAAAATTCGTATTCTCAACTTTTCCAGTGCTCTAACTTTTCCAATATTGGAACGATTTAAAAAAGCAATGTTCAGTTGTAGAGCGCATCCGTTTACTTACTTTTGTCATTCAAACCTAGAAACTCATTTTGAACCACTTTTTCGAGAAATCGTGAATTTGTAAAAATTCTTTCTCTTCACCCTTGTTCCGTGCTTCTAACTTTGCCCAATATTGGCAACGATTTAAAAAAGCAATGTTTCAAGTTAGTACGCATCCAGTTTACTTACTTTTGTCATTCAAACCTAGAACAACTCATTTGACCCACTTTTTTTCGAGAAATCGTGAATTTGTAAAACTTCAGTTTTTCTCAAACTTTTCCGTGACTCTAAACTTTGCCAATATTAGGGACGATTTCAAAAAGCAATTGGCTTCAGTTAGTAGCGTTTTTAAGCGCATCCGTTTTACTACCATTTGTCATTCAAACCTAGAAAAACTCATTTTGAAACCCACTTCTCGAGGAAATCGTGAATTTGTAAAAATTCCCATATTCTCAACTCTTACCGTGCTCTAACTTAGGAGCCAATATTGGGACGAATTTAAAAAAGCAATGTGTTTTTAGTTAGTAGATCATACAGTTTACTTACATTTGTTATTCAAACCTAGAAAACTCATTTTTGAACCCACTTTTCGAGAAAATCGGAATTTGTAAAAATTCGTTTTTCTTCAAACTTTCCGTGCTCTAACTTTGGCAATATTGGACGATTTAAAAAAGCAATGTTTTCAGTTAGTAGCGCATCCAGTTTACTTGACTTTGTCTTCAAAACCTAAAAAACTCATTTTGAACCACTTTTCGAGAAATCGTGAATTTTAAAAATTCAGTTATTCGCTCAACTTTTCCGGGGTTCTAACTTTTCCAATATGGGACGATTTAAAGCAATGTTTCAGTTAGTAGCGCATCCAGTTTACTTACTTTTGTATTCAAACCTAGAAAACTCATTTTGAACCCACTTTCGAGAAAATCGTTAATTTGTAAAATTCCTTTCTCTCAACCTTTTTCCCGTGCTCTAACTTTGCCAATATTGCACGATTTAAAAAGCAATGTTTCCAGTTAGTAGCGCATCCAGTTTACTTACTTTTTTCAATTCAAACCTAGAAACCTCATTTTGAACCCACTTTCGAGAAATCGTGAAGTTTGTACAAATTCAGTTTTCTCAACTTTCCGTGCTCATACTTTGCCAATATTGGGACGATTAAAAAAGTATAACAATGCTTCAGTTAGTAGCGGCATCCAGTTTTACTTACACATTTGTCATTTCAAACCTAGAAAACTCATTTTGGGGGGGAACGCCACTTCCTCGAGAGGAAATCGTGAATTTGTAAAAAATTCAAGTATTTCTCAACTTTTCCGTGCTCTAACTTTGCCAATATTGGGACGAATTGAAAAAGCAATGTGTTAGTTAGTAGCTCATACAGTTTACTTACATTTGTTATTCAAACCTAGCAAAACCCATTTTGAACACCACTTTTCGAGAAATCGTGAATTTGTAAAAGTCAGATTTTCTCAACTTTTCCGTGCTCTAACTTTGCCAATATTGGATCGAATTTAAAAAAGCATGTTTCAGTTAGTAGCGCATCCAGTTTACTTACTTTTGTCATCAAAACCTAAAAAACTCATTTTGAACCCACTTTTTCGAGGAAATCGTGATTTGTAAAAATTCAGTATTCTTGCACTTTTCCCGTGCTCTAACTTTTCCAATATTGGAACATTTAAAAAAGCAATGTTTCAGTTAGTACGCATCCAGTTTACTTACTTTTGTCATTCAAACCTAGAAACTCATTTTGAACCCACTTTTCCGAGAAAATCGTGATTTGTAAAAATTCCTTTCTCTCACCTTTTCCGTGCTCTAACTTTGCCATATTGGCACGATTTTAAAAAAAGCAATGTTTCTTTAGTAGCTGCATCCAGTTTACTTACTTTTGTCATTCAAACCTAGAAAACATCATTTTGAACCCAACTTTTCGAGAAAAATCGTGAATCTTGTAAAAAATTCAGTTTTTCTCAACTTTCCGTGCTCTAACTTTGCCAATATTGGGACGATTAAAAAGCAATGCTTCAGTTAGTAGCGCATCCAGTTTCCTTACACATTTGTCATTCAAACCTAGAAGACTCATTTTGACACCACTTCTCGAGAATCGTGAATTTGTAAAAATTCAGTATTCCAACTCTTCCGTGCTCTTAACTTAGCCATATTGGGAGACGATTAAAAACAGCAATGTTTTAGTTAGTAGCTCATACAGTTTACGTACATTTGTTTTCAACCTAGAAAACTCATTTTTGAACCCACTTTTCGAGAAAATCGTGAAGTGTAAAATTCAGTTTTCTCAACTTTTCCGTGCTCTAACTTTGCAATATGGGACGATTTTAAAAAAGCAATGTTCAGTTAGTAGGCGCATCCAGTTTTTACTTACTTTTGTCTTCAAACCTAAAAAAAACCATTTTTGAAACCCACTTTTCGAGGAAATCGTGAATTTGGTAAAATTCATATTCCTCAACTTTTCCGTGATCTAACTTTTCCAATATTGGGACAGATTTAAACAAGCAATGTTTCAGTTAGTAGTCGCATCCAGTTTACTTATCTTTTGTCATTCAAACCTAGAAAACTCATTTTGGAACCCACTTTTCGAGAAACATCGTGTGAATTTGTAAAAATTTCTTTCTCTCACAACCTTTTCCGTGCTCTAACTTTGGTCCAATATTGGCATCGATTAAAAAAGCAATGGTTTCAGTTAGTACGCATCCGTTACTTTACTTTTGTCATTCAAACCTAGAAACCTCAGTTTAACCCACTTTTTCGAGAAAATCGTGATTTGTAAGAATTCAGTTTCCACTTTTCCGTGCTCTAACTTTGCCAATAGTGGGACGATTTAAAAAGCAATGCGTCAAGTTTTGTAGCGCATCCAGTTTACTTACACAATTTGTCATTCAAACCTAGAAAACTCTTTTGAACCGGCACTCTCGAGGAAATCGTGAATTTTTAAAAAATTCAGTATTCTCAACTCTTCGTGCTCTAAACTTAGCGCAATATGGGAAGCGATTTAAAAAAGCAATGTTTTTTAGTTGAGTAGCTCATACAGTTTACTTACATTTGTTTTATTCAACCTAGAAAACTCATTTTGAACCACTTTTCGAGAAAATCGTGAATTTGTAAAAATTCAGTTTTTCCAACTTTTCCGGGTGCTCTAATTTGCAATATTGGGACTATTTAAAAAGGCAATGTTTCAGTTAGAGCGTGCATCCATTTTACTTACTTTTGTCATTCAAACCTAAAAAACTCATTTTTGAACCCACTGTTTCGAGAAATCCGTGGAATTTGTAAAAATTCAGTATTCTCCAAACTTTTGCCGTGATTCCTAACTTTTTTCACAATATTTGGGACGATTTAAAAAAGCAATGTTTCAGTTAGTAGCGCATCGTTTACTTACTTTTGTCATTCAAACCTAAAAACTCATTTTAACCCGACTTTTTCGAGAAAATCGTGAATTTGGTAAAAATTCCTTTCTCTCACCTTTTCCGTTGCTCTAACTTTGCCAATATTGGCACGAATTAAAAAAAAGCAATGTTCGAGTTTAGTAAGCGCATCCAGTTTTACACTTACTTTTGGTCATTCAAACCTAGAAAACTCATTTTGATAAACCCACTTTTTTCGAGAAATCGTGAATTTGTAAAATTCATTTGTCTCAACTTTTCCGTGCTCTACTTTGTCCATTTTGGGACGATTAAAAAGCAATGCTTTCAGAAGTTAAGCGCATCCAGTTACTTACACATTTTGTCATTCAAACCTAGAAACTCATTTTGACCCACTTCTCGAGGAAATCGTGAATTTTTAAAATTCAGTCTTCTTCAACTCTTCCGTGCTCTAACTTAGCCATATTGGGGACGATTAAAAAAGCAATGTTTTTTAGTTAGTAGCTCATTACAGTTTCTTACATTTGTTATTCAAACCTAGAAAACTCATTTTGAACCCTTTTCGAGAAAATCGTGAATTTTGTAAAAATTCATGTTTTCCTAACTTTTCCGTGCTCTAACTTTGCAATATTGGGACGATTTAAAAAAGCAATGTTTCAGTTAGTAGCGCATCCGAGTTTTTAACTTACTTTTGTCATTCAAACCTAAAAAAACTCATTTTGAACCAGAACCCACTTTTCGAGGAAAATCGTGAATTTTGTTAAAAATTCAGTATTCTCAACTTTTTCACGTGCTCTAACTTTCCAATATTGGGACGATTAAAAAGCAATGTTTCGTTAGTAGCGCATCCAGTTTACCTTACTTTTGTCATTCAAACCTAGAAAACTCATTTTGAACCCCTTTTTTCGAGAAAATGTGAATTTGTAAAAATTCCTTCTCTCACCTTTTTTCCGTGCGTCTAAACTTTGGCCAATATTGGCACGATTTAAAAAGCAATGTTTCAGTTTAGTACGCATCATTTACTTACTTTTGGTCATTCAACCTAGAAAACTCATTTGAACAACCACTTTTCGAGAAAATCGTGAATTGTAAAAATTCAGTTTTTTCTCAACTTTTCCGTGTCTCTAACCTTTGCCATATTGTGACGATTTAAAAAAGCAATGCTTCAGTTAGTATCTGCAGCCAGTTTACTTACACATTTATCATTCAACCTAGAAAACTCATTTTGAACCCACTTCTCGAGGAAATCGTGATTTGTAAAAATTCAGTATTCTCAACTCTCCTGTGCTCTTAACTTAGCCAATATTGGGACGATTTAAAAAAGCAAATGTTTTAGTTAGTACTCATACAGTTTACTTACATTTTGTTATTCAACCTAGAAAACGCATTTTGGAACCACTTTTCGAGAAAATCGTGAATTTGTACAAATTCAGTTTTCTCACAACTTTTCCGTGCTCTAACTGCCAATATTGGGACGATTTAAAAAAGCAATGTTTCAGTTAGTAGCGCATCCAGTTTACTTACTTTGTCATTCAAACGCTAAAAACTCATTTTGAACCCCTTTTCGAGGAAATCGTGAATTTGTAAAAATTCAGTATTCTCAACTTTCCGTGCTCTAACTTTTTTCCAATATTAGGGACGATTTAAAAACGGCAATGTTTCAGTTAAGTAGCGATCCATTTTACTTACTTTTGTCATCACACCTAGAAAACTCATTTGAACCCACTTTTTCGAGAAAAAATCGTGAATTTGTTAAAAATTTCCTTTCTCTCACCTTTTCGTGCTCTAACTTTGCCATTTGGCACGATTTAAAAAAAGGCAATGTTTCAGTTAGTGAGCGCATCCAGTTTACTTACTTTTGTCATTCAAACCTATGAAACTCATTTTGAAACCCACTTTTCGAGAAATCGTGAATTTGTAAAAATTCAGTTTCTCAACTTTTCCGTGCTCTAACTTTGCCAATATGGGACGATTTAAAAAGCAATGCTTCAGGTTAGTAGCGCATCCAGTTTACTTACACATTTTGTCATTCCCAACCGTAGAAAACTCATTTGACCACTTCTCGAGGAAATCGTGAATTTTGTAAAAATTCAGTATTCTCAACTCTTCCGTGCTCTAACCTTGCCAAATCATTGGGCCTATTTAAAAAAGCAATGTTTCAGTTAGTAGCTCATACAGTTTTACTTACATTTTGTTTATTCAAACCTAGAAACTCATTTTGAACCCACTTTTCGAGAAAATTCGTGAATTTGTAAAAATTCAGTTTTTCTCACTTTTTCCGTGCTCTAACCTTTGCCAATATTGGGACGATTTAAAAAAGCAATGTTTCAGTTAGTAGCGCATTCCAGTTTACTTACTTTTGTCATTCAAACCTAAAAAACATTTTTGAACCCACTTTTTCGAGAAATCGTGAATTTTTGTAAAAATTCATATTCTCAACTTTTTCCGTGCTCTCACTTTTCCAATATTGGGACGATTTAAAAAAGCAATGTTTTATTTTGTACGCATCCAGTTTACTTACACATTTGTCATTTTAAAACCCAGAAAAATCATTTTGGGAAACCCCCCTTTTTTGAGGGAAATCGTAATTTTTTAAAAAAATTTAGTTTAAATTTTCATCTTTGTGGCTCTAACTTTTCCCAATTTGGGGGGATTTAAAAAAGGGAAAGTTTTTAGTTAGTAGCCATCCCGTTTTCTTACTTTTTTATTCAAAACCCAAGGAAAATCCCTTTTGAACCCACCCTTTTTGAGGAAAAACGTGAATTTGTAAAAATTCGTTTTCCCCAACCCCTTTTTCCTGCTCTAACTTTGCCAAAATTGGGACGATTTTAAAAAAGCAAGGTTTTTTTGTTAGTAACCTCCCGTTTACTTACTTTTTTTCATTCAAACCTAAAAAAAATCATTTTGAACCCACTTTTCGAGGAAAACGTGAATTTGTAAAAAAATTCAGTTTTCTCCCAAATTTTTCCCTGCTTTAACCCTTTTTTAAATTTTGGGGGGATTTAAAAAAGGGAATGTTTCAAATTAGTAAACGGGATCCAGTTTTTCTTCTTTTTTCATTTCAAACCTAAAAAACTCATTTTGAACCCATTTTGAGAAAATCCCTGGGAAATTTTTAAAAATTCCTTTCTTTCCCTTTTCCGTGCTCTAACTTTGCCAATATTTTGGCCCATTTAAAAAAGCAAAGTTTCAGTTAGTAGCGCATCCCATTTTTCTTACTTTTGTTTTTCAAAAAACCCAGAAAAAATCATTTTGAACCCCTTTTCGAGAAAATGTGAAATTTGTAAAAATTTTAAATTTCTCCCAAATTTTCCCCTGTCTTAAATTTTCCAATTTTTGGGGCGTTTTTAAAAAAACAAAGTTTTAGTTAGTAGCGCAAACCAGTTTACTTACATTTTTTTATTTAAACCCAGAAAACTCTTTTTA
>JANFPS010000328.1:0-18792 GCA_024703675.1 Drosophila nebulosa
AGGGTTTTAAAAGACAAAATGAAGGTAAACGGATGAGCTACTAACTGATACATTGCCTTTTTTTAAACGTCCCAAAATTTTGGGAAAATTTTGAAAACCCCGGGGAAAGTTTGAGAATTTTTTTCCGGGGGTTTGGAAACATAAAGGGGTTTGCCAGATTTCTCAATTTTTACAAAAGTCACGATTTTCTCGAAAATGGGGTTCAAAATGGGGTTTTTTTTTAGGTTTGAATTTTTAAATGAAGAAAAACTTTGGGTGAGCTACTAACTGATAAAAATTGTTTTTGTAATCCGTCCCAATTTTTGGCAAAATTTTGAGCACCGGCAAAGTTGAGATTTTGGGGCCGGGGGTCGAACATAAGGGTTTTCCAGATTTCAAAATTTTTCAAAGGGCACGATTTTTTTCGAAAAAAAGGGGTTTAAAAAGAGTTTTTCAGGGTTTAAAAGACAAAGAAAGGGAAACTTTTGGGTGAGCTACTAACTGAAAAACCTTGCTTTTTGTGGGTTTTCCCAAAAATTTGGCAAAGTTGGGATTTTCCGGGGTTGAAAAATAGGTTGCCAAAATTTTTTCAATTTTTACAAAGTTTACGATTTCTCGAAAAATGGGTTCAAATTAGTTTTTTAGGGGTTTAAATGAAAAATTAAGGTAAACTTGGAATTTAGTACTAACTGATTTCAATTTTCTTTTTTTTAAACGTCCCATATTTTTTAAATTTTTGAGCACGGCCAAAATTGGGGATTTTGCCGGGATCGAACATAGGTTTTTGCCAGATTTTCTTTTTTAATTTTTTACAAGGGCAAAGGGGTTTTCTCGAAAAGTGGGTTCAAAATGATTTTTCCCAGGTTTTTAAAAGACAAATGAAAAACCAAAAATTGGGGTGAGCTACTAAATGATACATTGCTTTTTGTAATCCTCCCAATAGTGGCAGTTAGAGCACGGCACAAGTTTGAGATTTTGGGGCCGGGATCGACATAGTTTGTCCAGATTCACAATTTTACAAGTCACGAATTCTCGAAAAGTGGGTTCAAAATGAGTTTTTCAGGGTTTAAAATGCAAATGAAGGTAAACTGGATGAGCTACTACTGATACATTGCCTTTTGTGATCGTCCAAATATTGGCAAGTTTTTGGAGTTTTGCCGGGGATCGAACAGAGTGTGCCAGATTTCTCAATTTTTACAAAGTCACGATTTTCTCGAAAAGTGCGTTCACATTTAGTTTTCTAGGTTCGATGACAAATGAAGGGTAACTAGATGGACTACTACTGATACATTGCTTTTTGTAATCGCCCAATATTGGCGAAATTTAGAGCACGGCAAAAGTTGCGATTTTTGTCGGGAATCGAACATAGGTTTGGCCAGATTTCACAATTTTTACAAAAGTCACGATTTTCTCGAAAAGTGGGTTCAAAATGAGATTTCTAGGTTTGAATGACAATGAAGGTACCTGATGAGCTCTAACTGATACATTCCCTTTTTGTAATCGTCCCAATATTGGCAAAGTTAGAGCCCCGCAAAGTTGAGATTTTGCCGGGATCGAACATAGGTTCGCCAGATTTCTCAATTTTTACAAAGTCACGATTTTCTCGAAAAGTGGGTTCAAAATGAGTTTTCTAGGATTTAATGACAAATGAAGGTAAACTGGATGAGAAACTAACTGATGACTTGCCCTTTTGTGATCGTCCCCATATTGGCCAACGGTTAGAGCACGGCAAAGTTGAGATTTTGCGGATCGAACATGGGTTCGCCAGATTTTCAAAATTTTACAAAGTCACGGATTTCTCGAAAAGTGCGTTCAAAAATGAGTTTTCTAGGTTTAAATGAGAATGAAGAAAAACTGGATGAGCTACTAACTGATACATTGCCTTTGTGGATCGTCCGCAATATTGGCGCACGGTTAGAGTCACGGCAAAGTTGAGGATTTTGCCGGGATCGAACATAGGTTCGCCAGATTTCTCATATTTTTAAAAAGTCACGATTTTTCTCGAAGTGGGTTCAATGAGTTTTCTAGGTTTGAATACAAAGAAAGTAAACTAGATGGGCTTCTGACTGATCATTGCTTTTTTGTAATCGTCCCAATATTGGCAATTTACAGCACGGCAAAGTTGCATTTTGGTCGGATCGAACCATAGATTTGCCAGAGTGCACAATTTTTTAAAAGTCAACGATTTTTTCGTCGAACAGTGGGTTTCAAATGCGTTTCTAGGTTGAATGAGAATGAAAGTAAACTAATGAGCTTCTTAACTGATCCATTGCTTGTTGTAATCGTCCCAATAGTGGCCAACGTATAAGCACGACAAAGTTGAGATTCTGCCGGGATCGAACATAGGTTTGCCAGATTTCAAAATTTTTGCAAGGTCACGATTTTCTCAAAAAGTGGGTTCAAAATGAGTTTTCTAGGTTTTGAATACAAAATGAAGGTAAACTGGATGAGCTACTAACTGATACATTGCCTTTTGTGATCGTCCCAATATTGGCAAGTTTAGAGCACGGCAAAGTTGAGATTTTGCCGGGATCGAACATAGGTTCGCCAGATTTCTCAATTTTTACAAAGTCACGATTTTCTCGAAAAGTGGTTCATGAGTTTTCTCTAGGTTTGAATGACAAATTAAGGCTAAACTGATGAGCTTCTAACTATACATTCCTTTTGTGATCGTCCCGATAATTTTGGCAAAGTTTTGGAGCACGGCACAGTTAAGATTTTGCCAGGATCGAACATAGGTTCGCCAGATTTCTCAATTTTTACAAAGTCACGATTTTCTCGAAAAGTGCGTTCAAATTTAGTTTTCTAGGTTTGAAATGACAATGAGGTAAACTGGATTGAGCTAATCTAACTGAATGACATTGCTTTGTTATGATCGTCCCAATTTGGCAGGGGGGGGTGTTAAAGCACGGCAAAGTGAATTTTGGCCGGGATCGAACATGGTTTGCAAATTTCCAATTTTTGACAAAGTCCCGATTTTCTCGAAAAGAGGGTTCCAATGAGTTTTCTAGGATTTAATGACAAATTGAAGGTAAACTGATGAGCTACTAACTGATACTTGCTTTTGTGAGTCGTCCCATCTTGGCACAGTTAGAGCATAACGGCAAAGTTGATATTTTGCCCGGGATCGGGATCATAGGGTCCAGATTTCTAAATTTTCAAAGTCACGATTTTTCTCAAAAAGTGGGTACAAAAAGAGTTTCTTCTAGGTTTGAATGACATGAAGGATAAACTGTGATGAGCTACTAACTGATCCATTGCTTTTTGTAATCGTCCTCAATATTTTGGCAAATTTAAGCACGGCAAAGTTGAGATTTTGGCCAGGGGGGGAAAAGAATCGAACAAGGTTCGCCCGATTTCTCAATTTTTAGCAAGGTCACGATTTTCTCCGAAAAGTGTTTTCAAAATGAGTTTTTCTAGTTTGAATGACAATGAAGGTAACTGGATGAGCTTCTAACTGAATACTTGCGTTTTTGTGATCGTCCAATATTGGCAAAGTGTGGAGCAACGGCACAGTTGGAGATTTTGCGGGATCGAACATAGGTTCCCCAGATTTCTTTCTCATTTTTACAAAGTCACGATTGTTCTTCTCGAAAAGTGCGTGTTAAAATTTGTTTTCTTTCTAGGTTTGGAATGACAAGTGAAGGTAAAACTGGATGAGCTACTACATGGATACATTGCTTTTTGTGATCGTCCCAATATTGGAAATTTAAAAGCACTGCAAGTTAGATTTTGCCGGGATCGACCATAGGTTTTTGCCAAATTTCTTCTCAATTTTTTACAAAGTCCCGATTTTCTCGAAAAGTGGGTTCAAAAATGAATTTTCTAGATTTAATGACAATGAAGGTAACTCAATGAGCTACTAACTGATACATGGCCGTTTGTTATCGTCCCAATATTGGCAAAGTTAGAGCACGGCAAAGTTGAGATTTTGCCGGGATCGATCATAGGTGAGCCAGATTTCTCAATTTTTACAAAGTCACGATTTTCTCGAAAAGTGCGTTTAAATTTAGTTGTCTAGGTTTTTGAATGATAAATGAGGTAAACTGTGAGCTACTAACTGAATACATTGCTTCTTGTAATCTCCCGAATTGGCTAATTTAGAGCACGCAACGTTGAGAATTCGGTCCTGGGATCGACATAGGTTGCCAGATTCTCAATTTTTACAAGTCACGATTTTCACTCGAAAAGTGGGTTTCAATGAGTTTTTCTAGGTTTGAATGACAATGAAGGTAAACTGGATGATCTTCATAACTGATACATTGCCTTTTGTGATCGTCCCAATATTGGCACGGTTAGAGCACGGCAAAGTTGAGATTTTGCGGGATCGAACATAGTTCGCCAGATTTCTCATTTTTACAAAGTCACGATTTTCCTCGAAAAGTGGGTTCAAATGAGTTTTCTAGATTTTGGATGACAAATGAAAGTAAACTAGATGACTTCTAACTGATACTTGTTGTTGTAATCGTCCCAAATAGTGGCAAATTTAGAGCACGGCCAGTTGCGATTTGTGTCGGGATCGCACTGTTTTGCCAGATTTCACAATTTTTACAAAGTCCAACGATTTTCCCCTTCGAAAAGTAGGTTTCAAAATGAGTTTTTTCTAGGTTTGAATTGACAAATGAAGTAAACTGGAATGAGCTACTAACTGATACATTGCTTTTGTAATCGTCCAAAGATTGGCAAATTTAGAGCACAGGCAAGTTGAGATTTTGCCGGATCAACATATGGTTTGCCAGATTTCCATTTTTCAAAGTCACGAATTTTCTCGCAAAGTTGGTTCAAAATGAGTTTTCAGGGTTTAATGCACAAATGAAGGAAACTGGTGAGCTAACTAACTGTGCAATTGCTTTGTGTTGTGATCGTCCCAATATTGGCGAAGTTGAGCACGGCAAAAGTTTTGAGATTTTGCCGGATCGACATAGGTGTGCCAGAATTTCTTTCTTAATTTGTACAAAGTCAACGATTTTCTCGAGGAAAAGTGCGTTCCAATTTTAGTTTTCTAGGTCGAATGACAAATGAAGGTAAACTAGATGAGCTACTACTGATACATTGCTGTTTGTTAATCGGCCCAATATTGGCAAATTTAGAGCACGGCAAGTTGCGATTTTGTCGGGATACGAACATAGGTTTGGCCAGATTGCCATTTTACAAAGTCAACGATTTTCTCGAAAAGTGGGTTCAAAATGAGTTTTCTAGGTTTTAATGACAAATGGTTAAACTGGATGAGGCTACTAATGAATACAGTTTCCTTATTGTGATCGTCCCCCAATATTGCAAAGTTAGAGCCACCGAAGTTGAGATTTTGCCGGGATCGAACAAAGGTTCGCCAATTTTCTTCCAATTTTTAACAAAGTCACGATTTTCCTCGAAGTGGTTCAAAATGAGTTTTTCTAGGCTTTAATGACAAATTCAAGGTAGAACTGATGACCGCTACTAACTGATACATGCCTGTTTTGTGATCGTCCAAATATTGGCAAAGTTTAGAGCACGGCAAAGTTGGATTTTGCCCGGCATCGAACATGGGTTCGCCAGATTTCAAAATTTTTCACAAAGTCACACGATTTTCTCGAAAAGTGCGTTCCATTTGAGTTTTCCTAGGTTTTGAATGACAAATGAAGGTAAACTGGATGAGCTACTAACTGATACATTGCTTTTTGTGATCGTCCCAATATTGGCAAAGTTGCGATTTTGCCGGGATCGAACATAGGTTCGCCAGATTTCTTAATTTTTACAAAGTCCCGATTTTCTCGAAAAGTGGGTTCAAAATGAGTTTTTCCTAGTTTGAATGACAAATAAAGGTAAACGGGATGACTACTAACTTGAATACATTGCTTTTTTGATCGTTCCCCATTGGCAAAGTAAGAGCACGGCAAAGTTGAGCATTTTTCCCGGGATCCGACACATAGGTTGCCAGATTTCTCAATTTTTCCAAAAGTCACGATTTTCTCGAAAAGTGGTTTCAAAATGAGTTTGCGAGGTTGAAATGGAAATGAAAGTAAACTAGATTAGTCTTCAACTGGATCATGGCTTGGTTGTAATCGTCCCAAGTAGTGGCAAGGTTAGAGCACGACAAAGTTTGAGATTCTGCCGGGATCGACCATAGTTTTGCGATTTTCAAAATTTTTGCAAGGTCACGATTTTTCTCGAAAGTGGGTTCAAAATGAGTTTTTTCTAGGTTTTGAATGCAAATGAAGGTAAACTGGAATGGCTACTAAATGCTACATTGCTTTTTTGTGATCGTCCCAATATTGCAAAGTTGCGATTTTTGCCGGGATCGACATAGTTCGCCAGATTTTCTTAATATTTTACAAGTCAATCACGATTTTCTTCGAAAAGTGGGTTCAAATGAGTTTTCTCGTGTTTGAATGACAATAAAGGTAAACTGGATGAGCTACTAACTGATCATTGCCTTTGTGATCGTCCCAATGATGGCAAAGTGAATAGGCAGCGGCAAAGTTGAAGATTCTGCCGGATCGAACATAGGTTCGCCAATTTCTCATTTTTACAAAGTCACGATTTCTCGAAAGTGGTTTCAAAATTATTTTCTAGGTTTACATGACAATGAAAGGTAAACTGGATGGCTTCGAGCTGATACATTGCCTTTTGGTGATCTCCCAATATTGGCAAAGTTGGAGTCATCGGCACAGTTTGAGATTTTGCCGGGACCGAACCTAGGTGTCGCCAGATTTCTCAATTTTTTACAAAGTCACGATTTTGCTCGAAAAAGTGCGTTCGAATTTAGTTTTCTAGGTTGAATGAAAATGAAGGTAAACTGGATGAGCTACTAGCCTGATACATTGCTTTTTGTGATCGTCCCATATTGGCAAATGTAAAAGCACGGCAACGTTGAGATTTTGGCCGGAATCGAACATAGGTTTGTCCAATTTCTCAATTTTTAACAAATTCCCGATTGGTTCTCGACAAGTGGGTTCAATGAGTTTTCTAGGATTTATGAAACTGAGGTAAACTGGATTAGCTACTAACTGAATACATTGCCTTTGTGATCGTCCCAATATTGGCAAAGTTAGAGCACGGCAAAACTGAGATTTTGCCGGGATCGATCATAGGTGTGCCAGATTTCTCAAATTTTACAAAGTCACGATTTTCTCGAAAAGTGCGTTCAAATTTAGTTGTCTAGGTTTGAATGACAAATGAAGGTAAACTGGATAGCTAAAGCTACTGATACATTGCTTCTTGTATCGTCCCATATTGATCTAATTTAGAGGCACGGCAAAGTTGAGATTACTGACTGGATCGAACATAAGTTTGCCAGATTTTTTTCCTCAAATTTTTACAAAGTCACGATTTTCTCGAAAAGTGGGTTCAAAATTGAGATTTTCTAGGTTTGAATGAAATGAAGGTAACAACTGATGAAGTACTAACTGATACATTGCCTTTTTGGTGATTCGTCCCCATATTGGCACGGTTAGAGCACGCAAAGTTTAGATTTTGCCGGATCGAACTAGATTTCGCAGATTTCTCAATTTTTTAACAAGTCCGATTTTCTCGAAAAGTGGGTTTTAAAAAATGATTTTCTATGTTTGAATGACAAATGAAGGTAAGCTGTATGAGCTCTACATGAGGGAGCCATGTGCCGTTTTTGATCGTCCCAATATTGGCAAAGTTAGAGCACGGCAAGTTGAGATTTTGCCGGGTCGTCATAGGTGTGCCGATTTTCTCAATTTTTACAAAAGTCACGATTTTCTCGAAAAGTGCGTTCAAATTAGTTGTCTAGGTTTGAATGAACAAATGAAGGTAAACTTGGATGAGCTACTAACGATACCTTGCTTTTTGTATCGTCCATATTGGCAATTTAGAGCAATCGGCACAGTTTGAGATACTGCTGGGATCGAAAATAGGTTTGACAAGATTTCGATTCACAATTTTTACAAAGTCACGATGTTTCTCGAGAAAAATGAAAAAAAAAAGAAAAAAAAAAAGTGGTGTTCCAATCTGAGTTTTCTAGCTTTGAATGACAAATGAAGGTAAACTGATGAGCTACTAACTGATACATGGCTTTTTGTGATCGTCCCAATATTGGCAAAGTAAGAGCACGGCCAAAGTTGCGATTTGTCGGGATAAAACAAGACATAGGTCAGGTGTGCCCAGATTTCTCAATTTTTACAAAGTCACGATTTTCTCGAAAAGTGGGTTCAAAATGAGTTTTCTAGGTTTGAATGACAATTAAAGGTAAATTGGATGAGCTACTAACTGATACATTGCCTTTTGTGATCTCCCAATTATTGGACAATAGTTAAGAGCAACGGCAAAGTTGAGATTTTGCACCGGGATCGAACATGGGTTCGCCAGATTTCAATAATTTTTACAAAGTCACGATTTTCTGAAAAGTGCTTCAAATTTAGTTTTCTAGGTTTGAATACACATGAGGTAAACTGGATGAGCTACTAACTGATACATTGCTTTTTGTATTCGTCCCAATTTTGGCACAATTAGAGCACGGCAAAATTGCGAATTTTTGTCGGGATTAGAACTTAGGTTTGCCAGTATTTCACAATTTTTACAAGTCACGATTTTCCTCGAAAAGTGTTCAAAATGAGTTTTCTAGGTTTGAATGACATTAAAGGTAAATTGGGATTAGCTACTCACTGATACATTGCCCTTTTGTGATCGTCCAATATATTGGCACAGTTAGAGCACGGCAAATTTTGAGATTGTTGCCGGATCGAACATGGGTTCGCCAGAGTTCAATTTTTACAAAGTCCGATTTTCTCGAAAGAGTCGCGTTAAAATTTAGTTTTCTAGTTTGAATGACAAATGAAAGTAAACTAGATGAGCTTCTAACTGATACATTGCTTGTTGTAATCGTCCCAATAGTGGCAAAGTTAGAGCACGACAAAGTTGAGATTCTGCCGGGATCGAACATAGGTTTGCCAGATTTCAAATTTTTGCAAGGTCACGAGTTTCCTCAACAAGTGGGTACAAAAATGAGTTTTCTAGGTGTGAAATGACAAATGGAAGGTAAACCGGAATGAGCTACTACTGATACATTGCTTTTTTGTGATCGTCCCAATATTGGCGAAAGTTGCGATTTGCCGGCATCGACATAGTGTGTCAGATTCTCAATTTTTACAAAATCACGATTTTCTCGAAAAGTGGGTTCAAAATGAGTTTTCTAGGTTTGAATGGCAAATGAAAGTTAACTGGATGAGCTACTAACTGATACATTGCCTTTTTTTGATCGTCCAATATTGGAAGTAGAGCACGCAAAATTGTTTTGCCGGGATTTGAACATAGGGTTTGCCAGATTTCTCAATTTTTTACAAAGTCACGATTTTCTCGAAAAGTGGGTTCAAAATGAGTTTCTAGGTTTTGAATGACAACATGAAGGTAAACTGGATGAGCTACTAACTGATACATTGCCTTTGTGATCGTCCCAATATTGGCAAAAGTAAGAGCCGGCAAAGTTGAATTTGCCGGGATCGAAAATAGGTTCGCCAGATTCCAATTTCAAAGTCACGTTCTCGAAAGTGGTTCAAATGAGTTTTAGGTTGAATGCAAGAGGTAACTGTGATGAGCTACTACGATACATTGCCTTTGTGATCGTCCAATATTGGGAAAGTTGCGGAAATTTTTTTGCCGGATCGAACATAGGTTCCCCCAGATTTTTTCAATTTTACAAAGTCACGATTTTCTCGAAAAGTGGTTCAAAATGAGTTTTCCAGGTTTGGAATGACAAATGAAAAGGTTTAAAAGGTGAGCTACTAACTGATACATTGCCTTTTGTGATCGTCCCAATATTGGCACGGTTAGAGCGCGGCAAAGTTGCGATTTTGTCGGGATCGAACATAAGTTCGCCAGATTTCTCAATTTTTACAAAGTCACGATTTTCTCGAAAAGTGGTTCAAAAAGATTTTCTAGGTTTTAAAAAAAATGAAGGTAACTAAAAAACTTTCTAACTGATCTTGCTTTTTGATCGTCCCCAAAATTGGGAAAGTTTTAGCACGGCAAGTTTTAGTTTTCCCGGGGGCAACATGGTCGCCAGATTTCAAAATTTTTTCAAAGTCACGATTTTCTCGAAAGTGGTTCAAAAAAAAGTTTTCTAGTTTTAATGAAAATGAAGTAAATGATGAGCTTCTAATTTATACATTTTTTTTGTATCGTCCCCTATTCAAATTTAAGCACGCAAGTTGAGATTTTTCGGGATCGAAAAAGGTTGCCAAATTTCCAATTTTTTTTCAAAGTCCGATTTTCTCAATTGGTTCAAATGATTTTTTAGTTTTAGAAAATGAAGGGAAACTGATGAGCTACTAACTGATCATTCCTTTTTTGATCGGCCCCAAAATTTGGGAGGTTTGAGCCGGCAAAGTTGAATTTTGCCGGATCGCATAGGTTCGGGCCCGATTTTCAATTTTTTTCAAAAATCACGATTTTTTCGAAAAGTGGGTTCAAAAAAGTTTCTAGGTTTTAATGACAATGGGTAAACTGGGAGCTCTAACTAACATTGCTTTTGGATCGTCCCAATATTGGCAAATAAAGCACGGGAAAGTTGAATTTTGCCGGGGTGGGAAAAAAGTTTTGCCAGATTTTTCATTTTTACAAAATCACGATTTCTCGAAAGTGGGTTTTAAAATAGTTTTCCCCCGTTTGAAAGACAAAAAGGTAAACTGGATGAGCTACTAAAATGATACAGTCTGCTTTTGTGATCGTCCCAATATTGCAAAGTTAGCGATTGACGGATCGAACATAGGTTCGTCAGCAGTTTCTCAAATTTTACATAGTCACGATTTTCTCGAAAAATGGGTTCAAAATGAGTTTCTAGGTTGAATGACAAATGAATGGTAAACTGGATGAGTACTAACTCGATACATTGCTTTTGTGATCGTCCCAATATTGAACGGTTAGCCACGGCAAAGTTGAGATTTTGCGTGATCGAACATAGGTTCGCCAGATATCTCAATTATAACCAAAGTCACGATTTTCTCAAAGAAAAGTGGGTACAAAAAAAAAAAAATCGAATTTAGGTTGAAGACAAATAAAGGAAAACTGGATGAGCTACTAACTGATACATTGCTTTTTGTGATCGTCCCAATATTGGCAAAGTTGCGATTTTGCCGCCATCGAACATAGGTGTGTCAGATTTCTCAATTTTTACAAAGTCACGTTTCTCTGAAAAGTGGTTCCAAATGAGGTCTAGGTGAATGACAATGAAGTTCAAACCGGAGGATCGTGATGTGATCGTCCCAATATGGCCAAGTAAGAGCACGGCAAAGTGATATTTAGCCGAGGATCGAACATAGGTTAGACCAGATTGCTCAATTTTTACAAAGTCACGAATTTTCTCGAAAAGTGGGTTTCAAAAGAACGTGTTCCAGGTTGAGACAAATGAAGTTAAACTGGAGAGCAACTAACTCGGATTACAGTGCCTTCTTGTGATCGTCCCATATAATCTGGCCACGGTTAGAGCGCGGCAAAGTTGCGATTTGTCGATCGAACATAATTCGCCAGATTAATCAATTTTTACAAAGTCACGATTTTCATCGAACGTGTGTTCAAATGAGATTTTCTAGGTTAAATGACACAATGAATGGTAAACTAAAAGAGCTACTAAATGAATACCTTGCTTTTTGGATCGTTCCCAATACGGTGTAACACAAAAGTAAGAGCACGGCAAAAGTAGAATATCTTTACCGGGATCAAACATGGGTTCGCCAGATTTCAAAATTTTTACAAGTCACGTTTCTACGAAAATTGGGTTCAAATTTACTAGTTCTAGGTATTGAAGACAAATGAAGGTAAAATTGGATGAGCTACTAACTGATAACATTGCCTTTTGTGATCGTCCAAATAATTAGCAAAGTTAGCGCACGGTCAAAGTTGAGCTTTATGCGGGATCGAAAATGCGCGCGCACAGATTTCAAAAATTTACAAAGCAAGTTTCTCGAAAAGTGCCGTTCAAATTCTAGTTCTAGGTTTGTGAATGACAAATAAAGTAAAGCTGCGATGAGTCTAATGATACATTGCTTTTGTATCGTCCCTAAATATGCAAATTAGAGCACGGCAAAGTTGCGATTTGCCGGGATCGACAATAGTGTGCCAGATTTCTCAATCGTACAAAGTCCCAGCATTATATCTGCGTAAAAAAGTGTGGGTTCAAAAATGACCACCGAAGTTTCTAGGTTTGAATGACAACACCTGAAGTTAAACCCCCACCTGGCATGACGCTTTACTACAATGACACATGCTTTTGTGATTCGTATCTCAATACTGGCAAGTTGACGATGTTGCCCAAGGCAATAACATAGGTCGCAGCATTTCTTAATTTTCAAAGTCACGATTTTCTCGAAAAGTGGGTCAAAATGAGTTTTCTAGGTGGAATGACAAAATGAAGGTTAAACTGGATGAAGCTACTAAATGATTACATGCCTTTGTGATCGTCCACTATTGGCAAATGAGAGCACGCAACAGTTGCGATTTTGCGGGATCGAACTTAGGTTTGCAGATTCACAATTCTAAAAGTCACGATTTCTCGAAAAGGGGGTTCAAAAATGAGTTTTCTGAGGGTTGAATGAAAAATGAAGTAAACTAGATGAGCTTATAATCGATACATTAGCTTGTTGTAAGCGTACCCATAGTGGCGAAAGTTAAGCCCGACAAAGTGGAGATTCTGGGGATCGAAAACATAGGTTTGCCAGATTTCAAAATTTTGCAAGTTCACGATTTTCTCAAAAAGTGGGTACAAAAATAGTTATCTAGGTTTGAATGGCATAATGAAGGTAACAGGATGAGATATAACTGAAATACATGCTTTGTGATCGACCCAAATATTGGCCAAAGTTGCGATTTGCCGCATCGAACATAGTGTGTCAGATTTTCAATTTTACAACGTCCCCGATTTTCTCGAGAAGAGGGTTTATCAAATGAGTTTTCTAGGTTTAACAATGACACCAAATGACGTAATGGATGAGCTAACAAGAACATTAGCCTTTGTGCTCGTCCAATATGCAAAGTAAGAGCACGGCAAAGTTGATAATTTTGCTGGGATCGAACATAGGTTCGCCAGATTTCTCAATTTTACAAAGTCACGATGTTCCGAAAAGTGGGTTCAAAATGAGTTTTCTAGGTTTGAATGACAAATGAAGGTAAACTGGATAAGCTACTAACTGATACATTGCTTTGTGATCGTCCTAATATTGGCAAGCTAAAGCCACGCAAAGTGAGATTTTGCCGGGATCGAACATAGGTTCGCCAGATTTCAACATTTTTACAAAGACACGGATTTCCGAAAAGTGAGGTTCAAAATGAGTTTCTAGTTTGAAATGGGACAAATGAAGGTAAACTGGATGGAGCTAATAAAACTGATACATTGCCTTTGTGATCGTCCCAATATTGGCACGGTTAGAGCACGGCAAAAGTTAGATTTGAAGATTTTGCCGTGATCGAAATAGGTTCGCCAGATCTCTCAATTTTTACAAAGTCACGATTCTCAAAAAGTGGGTACAAAATGAATTTCTAGGTTTGAATGACAAATAAAGTAAACTGGATGAGCTACTTAACTGAATACATGCTTTGTGATCGTCCCAAATGGCCAAAAGTTTGCGAAGTTTGGCGCCATCGAACATTAGGTGGTCAATTCTCAATTTGAACCAAAGTCACGATTTTCTCGAAAAGTGGGTTCAAAATGAGTTTTCTAAGTTTAAATGACAAATGAAGGTAAACTAAAAGAGCTACTAACTGATACATTGCTTTTTGTGATCGTCCCAATATTGGCAAAGTTAGAGCACGACAAAGTTGAGATTCTGCCGGGATCCAACATAGTTATGCCAGATTTCCAAATTTTTGCAAAGTCACGACTTCTCAAAAGTGGGTTCAAAATGAGTTTTCTAGGTTTGAATGACAAATGAAGGTAAACTAGATGAGCTACTAACTGATACATTGCTTTTTGTAATCGTCCCAATATTGGCAAATTTACAGCACAGCAAAGTCACGATTTTCTTGAAAAGTGGGTTCAAAATGAGTTTTCTAGGTTTGAATGACAAATGAAAGTAAACTGCATGAGCCTACTAACTGGATACATTGCCTTTTGTTGATGTCCAATATTGCACGGTTAGAGCGCAGTGCAAAGTTTGCGATTTGTCGGGATCGAAACATAAGTTCCGCAGATGCTCAATTTTACAAAGTCACGATTTTCTCGAAAAGTGGGTTCAAAATGAGTTTCTAGGTTAAATGACAATGAAGGTAAACCTAAAGAGCTACTAACTGATACATTGCTTTTGTGATTCGTCCCAATATGGCAAATTTTAGAGAACGGCAAAGTTGAGATTCTGCCGGGTCGAACATAGTTGCCAGATTCTAAATTTTTACAAAGGACACGATTTTCTCCGATAAAGTGCGTTCAAATTTAGTTTTCTAGGTTTAAATGACAAATGAAGGTAAACTGGATGAGCTACTAACTGATACATTGCTTGTTGTAATCGTCCCAATATTGCCAAATTTACAGCACAGCAAAGTCACGATTTCTGCAAAAAGTGGGTTCAAAAAATGAGTTTTCTAAGTTTAAATGACAAATGAAAGGTTAAACTAAAAGAAGCTACTAACTGATACATTGCTTTTTGTGATCGTCCCAATATTGCCAACTTTAGAGCACGGCAAAGTTGAGATTTTACGGACGAAACATAGTTCGCCAGATTCTAAATTTTACAAGGACACGATTTCTCGAAAAGTGCGTCAAATTTAGTTTTCTAGGTTTGAATGACAAATGAAGGTAAAGATGGATGAGCTACTAACTTGAACATTGCTTTTTGTAATCGTCCCAATATTGGCAAATTTAGAGAACGGCAAGTTGAGATTTCTTGGGCCGGGATCGAACATAGGTTCGCCAGATTTCTAATTTTTACAAAGACACGATTTTCTCCAAAAGTGCGTTCAAATTTAGTTCCTAGTTTGAATGGACAAATAAAGGTAACGGATGAGCTACTAAACTGATACATTGCTTTTTGTAATCGTCCAATATGGACAAATTTACAGCAAGAAAGTCACGATTTTCTTGAAAAAAGTGGGGTCAAAATGAGTTTTCTAGTTTGATGACAAATGAAAAGTAACACGCATGAGCTACTAAATGATTACATTGCTTTGTGATCGTCCCAATATGGCAAAGTTAGAGCAAGACAAAGTTGGACTTTACCGGGATCGAATATAGGT
Organism: Drosophila nebulosa; assembly: GCA_024703675.1. NCBI lineage: Eukaryota > Metazoa > Arthropoda > Insecta > Diptera > Drosophilidae > Drosophila > Drosophila nebulosa. The sequence goes on from JANFPS010000328.1 coordinate 15,142, forward strand.
TTGCCAGATTTCACAATTTTTACAAAGTCACGATTTTCTCGAAAAGTGCGTTCAAATTTAGTTTTCTAGGTTTGAATGACAAATGAAGGTAAACTGGATGAGCTACTAACTGATACATTGCGTTTTGTAATCGTACCAATATTGCAATTAGAGCACGGCAAAGTTGCGATTTTGTCAAGGGATCGAAAATAGGGTGCCAGATTTCTCAATCTTACAAAGTCCCTGATTTATCGAGAGTGGGTCAGAAATGAGTTTCTAGGTTTGAATGACAAATGAAGGTAAACTGGATGAGCTTCTAACTGACACATTGCTTTTTGTGATCGTTCCAATACTGGCAAAGTTGCGATGTTGCCGGCATCTAACATAGGTTCGCCAGATTTCTTAATTTTTACAAAGTCACGATTTTCTCGAAAAGTGGGTTCAAAATGAGTTTTCTAGGTTTGAATGACAAATGAAGATAAACTGGATGAGCTACTAACTGATTACATTGCTTTGGGATCGTCCTTCTATTGCAAATAGAGACGGCAAAAGTTGAGCTTTTGCGGATCGAACATAGGTCGCAGATTTCTCAATTTTTACAAAGTCACGATGTTCTCGAAAGTGGGTTCAAATGAGTTTCCTAGGTTTGAATGACAAATGAAGGTAAAACTGGATGAGATACTAATTGATACATGCTTTTTGGATCGTCCTTAATATTGGCAAAGTTGCGATTTTTGCCGGCATCAAAATATGTGTGTCAGATTTCTCAATTTTTACAAGTCAGATTTTCTCGAAAAGTGGGTTCAAAATGAGTTTTTAGGTTTGAATGACAAAGAAGGTAAACTGGATGAGCTACTAAACTGATACATTGCCTTTGTGATCGTCCATATTGGCAACGTAAGCGCACGGCAAGTTGATATTTTGCCGGGATCGAAACATAGGTTCGCCAGATTTCTCAATTTTTACAAAGTCACATTTCTCGAAAAGTGGGTTCAAAATAGTTTTCTGGTTGAATGACAAATGAAGGTAAACTGGATAAGCTACTAACTGATACATTGCCTTTTGTGATCGTCCCAATATTGGCAAAGCTAAAGCACGGCAAAGTTGAGATTTTGGCGGGATTGAACATAGGTTCGCCAGATTTCAAAATTTTTACAAAGACACGATTTTCTCCAAAAATGCGTTCAAATTTAGTTGTCTAGGTTTGAATGACAAATGAAGGTAAACTGGATGAGCTACTAACTGATACATTGCCTTTTGTGATCGTCCCAATATTGGCAAAGTTAGAGCACGGCAAAGTTGAGATTTTGCCGGGATCGAACATGGGTTCGCCAGATTTCAAAATTTTTACAAAGTCACGATTTTCTCGAAAAGTGCGTTCAAATTTAGTTTTCTAGGTTTGAATAACAAAATGAAAGGGAAACTGGATGACTACAACTGATTTAATTTTCTTTTTTTTAAAAGTCCCAATTTGGCAAATTTAGAGAACGGCAAAGTTGAGATTCTGCCGGGATCGAACATAGGTTTGCCAGATTTCTCAATTATTACAAAGTCACGATTTTCTCAAAAAGTGGGTACAAAATGAGTTTTCTAGGTTTGAATGACAAATGAAGGTAAACTGGATGAACTACTAACTGATAATTGCTTTTGTGATCGTTTCCCAATATTTGGGAAAGTTGCGATTTTGCCGGCATCGAACATAGTTGTGTCAGATTTCAATTTTCAAATCCGATTTTCTCGAAAAGTGGGTTCAAAATAAGTTTTCTAGGTTTGAATGACAAATGAAGGTAACCGAGATGAGCTAGTAACTGATACATTGCTTTTTGTGATCGTCCCAATATTGGCAAAGTTATAGCACGGCAAAGTTGCGATTTTGTCGGGATCGAACATAAGTTCGCCAGATTTCTCAATTTTTACAAAGTCACGATTTTCTCGAAAAGTGGGTTCAAAATGAGTTTTCTAGGTTTAAAAGACAAATGAAAGTAAACTGGATGAGCTACTAACTGATACATTGCTTTTGTGATCGTCCCAATATTGGCAAAGTTAGAGCACGGCAAAGTTGAGATTTTGCCGGGATCGAACATAGGTTCGCCAGATTTCTAAATTTTTACAAAGTCACGATTTTCTCGAAAAGTGCGTTCAAATTTAGTTTTCTAGGTTTGAATGACAAATGAAGGTAACCGAGATGAGCTACTAACTGATACATTTCTTTTTGTGATCGTCCCAATATTGGCAAAGTTAGAGCACGGCAAAGTTGCGATTTGTCGGGATCGAACATAGTTCGCCAGATTTCCAATTTTACAAAGTCACGATTTTTTTCAAAAGTGGTTTCAAAATAGTTTTCTAGATTTGAATGACAAATGAAAGGGAACTGGATGAGCTACTTTAAATGATACATTGCTTTTGTGATCGTCCCAATATTGGCAAGTAGAGCACGGCAAAGTTGAGATTTGCCGGGATCGAACATAGGTTGTCGCAGATTTCTAATTTTTACAAAATCACGATTTTCTCGAAAAGTGGTTCAAAATTTTGTTTTTCAGGTTTGAATGAAAAAATGAAGGTAAAATGGATGAGCTATAACTGATACATTGCTTTTTACGTTTTGGGCTTTTTAAACCGGCAAAATTGGGGATTTTGTCGGGGTCGAACTAAGTTGCCAATTTCCCAATTTTTACAAAATCCCGATTTTTTCGAAAAGTGGTTCAAAATAGTTTTCTAGGTTAAAAAACAATGAAAGTAAAATAGAACTCTAATGATACTTGCTTTTGTTCGTCCCAATATTGGGAAGTTTAAAACACCCCAAATTGAGATTTTCCGGATCGAAAATAGGTTGCCAAAATTTTAAATTTTTTCAAAAAGAAAAGATTTTTTTTCAAAAAATGGGGTTTAAATTTGTTTTTGGTTTTAATGAAAATGAAGGAAAAGATGAGCTTAAAATGTACATTGCTTTTTGGGGGATCGTCCCCCAATATTGGCAAATTTTTACAAAAAGCCCAAAAACGTCACGATTTTCTGAAAAGTGGGGTTTAAAAAAGTTTCTAGGTTTGAAAAGACAAATGAAAATAAACTGGATACTATAACTGATACATTGCTTTTTTTGATCGCCCCAATATTGGCAAAATTAGAGCAACCCCAAATTTAGATTTTCGGGATCGAAATGGGTTGCCAAATTTCAATTTTTTCAAAACACATTTTTTTTTGAAAAATGGTTCAAATTTAGTTTTTTTTAGGGTTTTAATGACAATGAAGGGAACTGGAGAGCACTAAATGATACATTCTTTTTTTGATCGTCCCAATATTGGGAAAGTTCGATTTTGGCCGGATCGAACATATTGCAGATTTCCAAATTTTTTTCAAAGTCCCCGATTTTCTCGAAAAGTGGGTTCAAAATAGTTTTCTAGGTTTGAATGACAAAAAAAATGGGTTTTTGTTTTTTATCGTCCCCCTATTGAAATTGCCCCCAAATTATTTTTCCGGGATCAAAATAGGTTTTTCCAGATTTCCCAATTTTTTCAAAGTCACGATTTTTTCGAAAAGTGGTTCAAAATTTTTTTTTCTAGTTTGAATGCCAAAAGAAGGTTTAAAATGGATGAGCTACTAAATGTACATTGTTTTTTTGATGTCCCCCAAATTGGCAAATTAGAGCACGGCAAATTGGATTTTTCCGGTCGA
>JANFPS010000329.1:0-18763 GCA_024703675.1 Drosophila nebulosa
GTCCCAAATTGGCCAAAAAGTTAGAGCAGAAAACTTGCGAAAACTGAATTTTTAAAATTCACGATTTCTCGAAAAGTGGTTCAAAATGAGTTTTCCAAGGTTTGAATGCAAATGTACGTAAAACTGGATGAGCTACTAACTGAAACATGCGTTTTTAAATCGTCCCAATATGGCAAAGTTAGAGCACGAAAAGTTAAGAAAATGAATTTTACAAATTCACGATTTTCTCGAAAAGTGGTTCAAATGAGTTTCTGCGGGTTTGAATGACAAAAGTACAGTAAACTGGATGCGATACTAACGTGAAACATTGCTTTTTTAAATCGTCCCCAATATGGCCAAAGTTAGAGCACGGAAAAGTTGAGAAAGCTGAATTTTTACAATTCACGAATTTTCTCGAAAAGTTGGTCAAAATGAGTGTTCTAGGTTTGAATGACAAAGTAAAGTAAACTGGTGCGCTACTAACTGAAACATTGTTTTTTTAAATCGTCCCCAATATTGGCAAAGTTAGAGCACGGAAAAGTGAGAAAACTGAATTTTACAAATTTCCACGATTTTCTCGAAAAGTGGGTTCAAAATGAGTTTTCTAGGTTTGAATGACAAAAGTAAGTAAACTGGATCGACTAACTGAAACCATTGCTTTTTAAATCCCGTCCCGATATTGGCAAAGTTAGAGCACGGAAAAATTGAGAAAAACGAATTTTTACAAATTCACGATTTTCTCGAAAAATTGCGTTCAAAAGTGTTTTCTGGGCTTTTGAATGACAAATGTAAGTCCAAACTGGATGAGCTACTAACTGAAAACATTGCTTTTTTAATCAGTCCCAATATTGGCAACGTTAGATCACGGAAAAAGTTGCCGAAAAACTGAAATTTTACAAATTTCACGGATTTGTCTCGAAAAGTGGGTTAAAAGGAGTTTTTAGGTTTGAATGACAAAATGTAAGTAAATTGGATGAGCACTAACTAAAACATTGCTTTTTTAAATAGTCCAATTATTGGCAAAGTTAGAGAACGGAAAAGTTAAGAAAACTGAATTTTACAAAATTCACGATTTTCTCGAAAAGGTGGTTCAAATGAGTTTTCTGGGTTTTTGAATGGACAAATGAGTAAAACTGGATGAATCTACTAACTGGAAAAATTGCCTTTTTTAAATCGTCCAATATTGCAAAGTTGGAGCACGGAAAAGTTGAGGAAACTGAATTTTTAAAATTCACGATATCTCGGAAAATTGGTCAAATTAGTTTTTTAGGTTTGAATGACAAAAAGTAAGTGAACGGATGGCGCTATTAACTGAAACATTGCTTTTAAAATGTCCCATATTGGCCAAAGTTAGGGAACGAAAAAAATTGAGAATACTGAATTTTTACAAATTCACGATTTTCTCGACAAAGTGGTTCAAAATGAAGTTTTCTAGGTTTGAATGACAAATGTAAGAAACTGGATGAGCTACTAAACTGAAACATGCCGCGCCTTTTTTAAATCGTCCCAATATTGGCAAAGTTAGAGCACGGAAAAGTTGAGAAAACTGAATTTTTACAAATTCAAGATTTTCTCGAAAAGTGGGTTCAAAATGAGTTTTCTAGGTTTGAAGACACAAAGTAAGTAACCTGGATGAGCTACTAACTGAAACAGCTTTTTAAATCGTCCCAATATTGCAACGTTAGAGCACGGAAAAGTTGAGAAAACTGAATTTTTACAAATCACGATTTTATCGAAAAGTGGGTCAAAATGAGTTTTCTAGGTTTGAATGACAAATGTAAGTAAAACTGGATGAAGTACTAACTGAACATTGGCTTTTTTAAATCGTCCAATATTGGCAAAAGTTAGAGCACGGAAAAGTTCGAGAAAACTGAATTTTTACAAATCACGATTTTCTCGACAAAGTGGGTTCAAAATGAGTTTTCTAGGTTTGAATGACAAAAAGGTAAGTTAAACTGGGAGAGCTACTTAAACTGAAACATGCTTTTTTAAAATCGTCCCCAATATTGACAAAGTTAGAAGCCACGGAAAAAGTTAAAACACTGAATTTTACAAATTACAACGATTTTCCTAAATGGGTTCAAAATGAGTTTTTCTGGGTTTGAAATGACAAATGTAAGTAAACTGGATGAGCGCCCTTAACCTAACGGAAAACATTGCTTTTTAAATCGGTCCCAATATTGGCAAAGTTAGAGACGGAAAAGTAAGAAAACTGATTTTTACAATTCACGATTTCTCGAAAAGTGGGTTCAACATGAGTTTCTGGGTTTGAATTGACAAAATGTAGTAACTGGATGAGCTACTACTGAAAAATTGCTTTTTAAATCGTCCCAATATTGGAAAGTTAGAGCAGGAAAAGTGAGAAAACTGAATTTTTACAAATTCACGATTATCTCGAAAATGGTTTAAAATAGTTTATGGTCTTAATGACAAAAGTAAGTGAGCTGGATGCGCTACTACTGGAAACATTGCTTTTTAAAATCGTCCCAAATTTGGCAAAGTTAGGGCAAAGTAAAGTAAACTGGATGCGCTACTAACTGAAACATTGCTTTTTTAAATCGTCCCAATATTGGGCATAGTTAGAAGCACGGAAAAGTTGAGAAAAACTGAATTTTTACAAATCACGATTTCTCGGAAAAGTGGGTTCAAAATGAGTTTTCTAGGTTTGAATGACAAATGTAAGTAAACTGGATAAGCCACCAACTGAAACATTATTTTTTTTTAATCGTCCCAATATTGGCAAAGTTAGAGCACGGGAAAAGTAATAACACTGATTTTGACAAATTCACGCTTTTCTCGAAAAAGTGGGTTCAAAATGAGTTTTCTGGGTTGAATGAACAAATGTAAGTAAACTGGAGCGCTACTAACTGATAACTGGTTTTTAAAATCGTCCACATATTGGCAAAAGTTAGAGCACGAAAAAACTTGGGAAACGAATTTTTACAAATTCACGTTTTCTCGGAAAAGTGGTTCAAAATGAGTTTTTCTAAGGTTGAAGGACAAAAGTAAGAAATGATGCGCTACTAACTGAAACATTGCTTTTTTAAATCGTCCCGATATTGGCCAAAGTTAGAAGCACGGAAAAATTGAGAAAAACTGAATTTTACAAATCACGATTTTCTCGAAAACTTGGGTTCAAAATGAGTTTTCTGGGTTTGAATGACAATGTAAGTAAACGGATGAGCTACTAACTGAAACAGCTTTTTTTAAATCGTCCCAATATTGGGCAACGTTAGAGCACGGAAAAGTTGAGAAAAACTGAATTTTTACAAATTCACAGATTTCTCGAAAAGTGGGTTCAAATGAGTTGTCTAGGTTTGAAGACAAAGTAAGGTAAACTGGATGAGCTACTAACTGCAAACCATGCTTTTTAAATCGTCCCAATATTGCAAAGTTAGAGCCACGAAAAGTTGAGAAAACTGAATTTTACAAATTCCACGATTTTTCTCGAAAAGTGGTTCAAACTGAGTTTTATAGGTTTTAATGACAAATGTAAGTAAACTGGATGAGCTACTAACGGAAAACATTGCTTTTTTAAATCGCCCAATTTGGCAAAGTGAGAGCACGGAAAAGTTAAGAAAACGAATTTTTAACAAATTCACGATTTTCTCGGAAAAGTGGGTTCCAAAATGAGTTTTTCTGGGTTGAATGACAAATGTAAGTAAACTGGATGAGCTACTAACTCGAAACAATTGCTTTTTTAAATCGTCCAAATATTGGCAAAGTTAGAGCACGGAAAAGTTAAGAAAACTGAATTTTTACAATTCAGATTTTCTCGAAAAGTGGGTTCAACATGAGTTTCTGGGTTTGAATGACAAAATGTAGTACAAACTGGATGAGCTACTAACTGAAACCATTGCTTTTTAAATCGTCCCAATATTGGCAAAGTTGAGCACGAAAAGTTGAGAAAACTGAATTTTTACAATTTTCAAGATTTCTCGAAAAGTGGGTTCAAAATAAGGTTCGGGTTTGAATGACAAATGTAAGAAACTAGATGAGCTACTAACTGAAACATTGCTTTTTAATCGTACCAATATTAGCCAAAGTTAGAGCACGGAAAAGTTGAGAAAACTGAATTTTTACAAATTCACGATTTCTCGAAAAGTGCCGGTTTCAAAAATGAGTTTTCTGGGTTTGTAATGACCAAATGTAAGTAACTGGATGAGCTACTAAACTGAAACATTGCTTTTTAATCGTCCCAATAGATTGGCAAAGGTTAGAGCACGGAAAAATTGAGAAAACTCAATTTTTACAAATTCACGATTTTCTCGAAAAGTGGGTTCAAAATGAGTTTTCTAGGTTTGAATGACAAAAGTACGTAAACTGGATGCGCTACTAACTGAAACATTGCTTTTTTAAATCGTCCCAATATTGGCACAGTTAGAGCCCGGAAAAATTGAGAAAACTGAATTTTACAATTTCACGATTTTCTCGAAAAGTGGGGTTGCAAAAATGAGTTTCGAGGTTTGAATGACAAAAGTAGTAAAAACTGGATGAGCTACTAAACTGAAACAGTGCTTGTAAAGCGTCCAATATTGCAAATAGAGCACGGAAAAGTTGAGAAAACTGAATTTACAAATTTCACGATTTTTCGCAAAGTGGGTTTCAAAATTAAGTTTTCTTGGTTTGAATGACAAAAGTAAGTAAACTTAGATGAGTACTAAACTGAATAACATTGCTTTTCAATCGTCCCAATATTAGCAAGTACCTTAGAGCACGGGAAAATGTTGAGAAAAACTGAATTTTTAAAATTCACGATTTCTCGAAAGTGGGTTCAAAATGAGTTTTATGGGTTTGAATGGACAAAGAAGTAAAACTGGGATGAGCTCCTAACTGAAACATTGCTTTTTTAAATCGTCCCAATATTGGCAAAGTTAGAGCACGTGAAAAAAATTGAGAAAACTCAATTTTACAAAATTCACGATTTTCTCGAAAATTCACGATTTTTTCTCGACAGTGGGTTCAAATGAGTTTTCTAGGTTTGAATGACAAAGCTAATTAACTTGGGATGCGCTACTAACTGAAACATTGTTTTTTTTTAATCGTCCCAATATTGGCAAGTAAGCACGGAAAACTTGGGAAAACTGATTTTACAAATTCACGATTTTCTCAAAAGTTGGGTTCAAAATGAGTTGTTCTAGGTTTGAATCACAAAAGTAAAGTAAACTGGATGCGCTACTAACGGAACATTGCTTTTTTAATCGTCCCGTATGGCAAGAGGTTAGAGCCGAAAATTGAGAAAACTGAATTTTTACAAATTCACGATTTTTCTCGAAATTGGGTTCAAATGAGTTTTCTGGGTTGAAGACAATTTAAGTAAACTGGATGAGCTTACGACGAAACATTGCTTTTTTAAATCGTCCCATATGCAAAGTTAGAGCCGGAAAAGTTGATAAAACTGATTTTTACAAATTCACGATTTCGTGAATAAAAAAGTGGGTTCAAAATGAGGTGTTTCTAGGTTGAATGACGAAATGTAGTAAAACTGGATGAGCTACTAACTGAAGACTTGCTTTTTAATCGTCGCCAATATTGGCAAAGTTAGAGCACGGAAAGTTAAGAAAACTGAATTTTTACAAATTTCACGATTTTCTCGAAAAGTGGTTTCCAAATGAGTTTCTGGGTTTGAATGACAAATGTAAGTACTGATGAGCGACTAACTGAAACATTGCTTTTTAATCGTCCAATATTGGCAAAGTTAGAGCACGGAAAAGTTGAGAAATTGAATTTTTACAAATTCACGATTTTCTCGAAAAGTGGTTTCAAAATGAGTTTTCTAGGTTTGATGACAAAAGTAAGTGGCAAACCAAAAAAAAAAAAAAAACTGGATGCGCTAGGCAACTGAAACATTGCTTTTTTAAATCGTCCCAATATTGGCAAAGTTAGGGCACGAAAAAATTGAGAATACTGAATTTTTACAAATTCACGATTTTCTCGAAAAGTGGGTTCAAAAATATTTTCTGGGTTTGGAATGCCAAATAAGTAAACTGGATGCGCTACTACCTGAAGACATTGCTTTTTTTAATCGTCCCAATATTGGAAAAAGTTTGATGCACGAAAAGTTGAGAATTTGAATTTTACAAATTTCACGATTTTCTCGAAAGTGGTTTCAAAATGAGTTTTCTAGGTTTGAATGACAATGTAAGTAAACTGGATGAGCTACTACTGAAACATGCTTTTTTTAAAATCGTCCCATTTTGAAAGTTAGAGCACGGAAAAAGTTGAGAAAACTGATTTTTACAAAGTCACGGGATTTTTCGAAAGTGGGTTCAAATGAGTTTTCTGGGTTTGAATACAAATGTACGTAACGGGATGAGCTACTAACTGAAAACATTGCTTTTTTAAATCGTCCCAATATTGGCAAAGTTAGAGCACGGAAAAGTTGAGAAAACTGATTTTTTACAAATTCACGATTTTCGCGAAAAAGTGTGTTCCAAATAAGTTTTCTAGGTTTGAATGACAAATGTAAGTAACTGGATGATCTACCACCTGAAACATTTGCTTTTTTAAATCGTGCCAATATGGCAAAGTTTAGAGCACGAAAAGTTGAGAAAACTGATTTTTACAATTCCACGATTTTCTCGAAAATGGGTTCAAAATGAGTTTTCTAGGTTTGAATGGACAAAATTAAGTAAACTGGATGCGCATACTAACTGAACATGCTTTTTTAAATCGTCCCAATATTGGCAGTTAGAGCCCGAAAAGTTGAGAAAATGAATTTTTTACAAATTCACGATTTTCTCGAAAAGTGGGTTCAAAATGAGTTTTCTAGGTTTGAATACAAAAGTAAAGTAACTGGATGCGCTACTAACTGAAACATTGCTTTTTAATCGTCCCAATATTGGCAAAGTTTAAGGCACGGAAAAGTTGAGCAAATTGATTTTTACAATTCCACGATTTTCTCGAAAAGTTGGGTTCAAAATGAGTTTTCTAGGTTGAATGCAAATGTAAGTAAACTGGATGAGCTACTCCTGAAACATTGCTTTTTTTAATCGTCCCAATATTGGCAAAGTTAGAGCATTGAAAGTTGAGAAAACTGAATTTTTACAAATCACGATTTCTCGAAAAGTGGGTTTCAAATGATTTTGTGGGTTTGAATGACAAAAGTAAGTAAACTGGATGCCGCTAACTAACTGAAACCTTGCTTTTTTAAATCGTCCCATATTGGCATAGTTAGAGCACGGAAAGTTGGAAACTGAATTTTGTAAACAACTTCAACGATTTTCGCCGAAAGTGGTTCTAAAATGAGTTTCTAGGTTTGAAATGACAATGTAAGTAACTGTATACGCTACTAACTGAAACATTGCTTTTTTTATCGTCCCAATTTGGCAAAGTTAGAGCACGGAAAAGTTGAGAAAACTGATTTTTACAAATTCACGATTTCTCGAAAGTGGGTTCAAAATTAATTTTCTGATTTGAATGACAAAAGTAAGTAACTGGATGAGTATTCTAACTGTAACATTGCTTTTTTAATCGTCCCCAATTTTGTGCAAAGTTAGAGCCCGGAAAATTTGAGAAAACTGAATTTTTACAATTCCGATTTTCTGCAAAAGTGGGTTCAAAATGAGTTTTCTGTTTTGTATGACAAAAATGTAAGTAAACTGGATGAGCTACTAACTGAAACATTGCTTTTTTAAATCGTCCCAATATTGCAAACGTTTAGAGCACGGAAAAAGTTGAGAAAACTGATTTTTACAAATTCCACCTATTATCTCGAAAATTGGTTCAAAATTGTTTTTTTAGGTTTGAATGACAAAGTAAGTGAACTGGATGCGCTACTAAACGAAACATTGCTTTTTTAATCGTCCCAATATTGGCAAAGTTAGGCACGAAAATTGAGAAACTGAATTTTTTTACAAATTCACGATTTTTCTCGAAAAGTGGTTCAAATGAGTTTTCTAGGTTTGAATGAACAAATGTAAGTAAACTTGATAGCTACTACTGAAATCATTGCTTTTTTTAAATCGTCCCATATTGGTCAAAGTTAGGGCAGGAAAAAATTGAGTAATACTGAATTTTTATTTTTACAAATTCACGATTTTCTCGAAATTGGGTTCAAATGAGTTTTCTAGGTTGAATGACAAATGTAAGTAACTGGATGAGTCTACTAACTGAAACATTGCTTTTTTAAATCGCCCGGAATTTGGCAAAGTTAGAGCACGGAAAAGGTTGAGAAACTGGAATTTTTTCAATTCACGATTTTCTCGAAAAGTGTGTTCAAATGAGTTTTGCTAAAGGTTTGAATCACAAATAAAGTAAACTGATGAGCTCTAACTGAAATATTGCCTTTTTTAATCCGTACCCAATTTGCCAAAGTAGAGCACGGAAAAGTTTGAGAAAACTGACTTTTTACAAATTCACGTTTTTCGAAAAAGTGGGTTCAAAATGATTTCTGGGTTTTGAATGACAAATGTAAGTAAACTGATGAGCTCTACTGAACATGCTTTTTTTAAATTCGTCCATATGGCAAGTTATAGCATGCGGAAAAGTTGAGAACACTGAAATTTTACAACTTCACGATTTTTTTTCGAAAGTGGGTTTCAAATGAGTTTTCTGGGTTTGAATGACGACATGTAAGTAAACCTGGATGAGCTACTAACGGAAACATTGCTTTTTTAAATCGTCCCAATATTGCAAAGTTAGAGCACGGAAAAGTTGAGAAAACTGAATTTTTTACAAATTCACGATTATCTTCGAATTGGTTCAACATTATTTTTTTTAGTGTTTGAATGACAAAAGTAAGTGACCTGGATGCGCTACTAACTGACACATTGCTGTTTTAAATTGTCCCCAATATTCAAAGTTAGGGCACGAAAAAATTGAGATACTGAAATTGTTAACAAATCACGAGTTTCTCGAAAATTTGGTTCAAATGAGTTTTCTAGTTTGAATGACAATGTAAGTAAACTGGAATGAGCTACTAACTGAACATTGCCTTTTTTTAAATCGTCCAATATTGGCAAAGTTGAGCTCGTCCGGAGGAGAAGTTTTTGAAGAACACTGAATTTTTAACAAATTCACGATTTTTCTCGAAAAGTGGGTTCAAAATGAGTTTCCTAGGTTTGAATGACAAAAGTAAGTAAACTGGATGCGCTACTAACTGAAACTTGGCTTTTTTACATCGTCCCTATTGGCAAAAATAAGCACGAAAAATTGAGAAAACTGAATTTTTACAAATTCACGATTTCTCGAAAAGTGGTTTCAAAATGAGTTTCTAGTTTGAATGACAAAATAAGTAAACTGATGCGCTACTAACTGAAACATTGTTGTTTTTAATCGTCCCCCATATGGCAAAGTTAGAGCACGGAAAACTTGGGAAAACTGAATTTTTACAAATTCACGGTTTTCTCGAAAAGTGGGTTTTCAAAATTGAGTTTTTTCTAGGTTTGAATGACAAAAGTAGTAAACTAGATGCGCTATTCTAACTGAAACATTGCTTTTTTTTAATCGTCCCAATATTGGCAAAGTTTAGGGCAGCGGAAAAGTTGAGAATACTGAATTTTTGTACAAATTCACGATTTTCTCGAAAGTGGGTTTCAAAATGAGTTTCTGTTTGAATGAACAAATTAAGTAAACTGGATGAGCTACTAACTGAAAAACCTCTTTTTCTAAATCGTCCCAATAGTGGCAAGTTAGAGCACGGAAAAGTTGGAATTTTGAATTTTTATAAATTGCACGATTTTCTCGAAAACTGGGTTCAAAATGAGTTTTTCTGGTTTGATGACAAGAGTAAGTACACTGATGCGCTAACTAACTGAACATTGCTTTTTTAAATCGTGCCATATTGGCAAAGTTATAGCACGGTAAGTAGATAATACTGAAATTTGTGGTTCAAAATGAGTTTTCTAGGTTTTGAATGACAACTGTAAGTGAACCGTATGAGCTACAACTGAAACATTGCTTTTTTTAAAATCGTCCCATATTGGCAAAGTTAGAGCACGGAAAGTGAGAAAACTGATTTTTCAAATTCACGATTTTCTCGAAAGTGGGTTCAAAATGAGTTTTTCTGGTTTTGATGTAAATTTAATAAACTGGATACGCTCTTACCTGAAACATTGCTTTTTTAATCGTCCCCAATATTGGCAAAGTTAGAGCACGGAAAAGTTGAGAAAACTGAATTTTGCAATTCACGATTTTCTCGAAACGTGGATTCAAAACTGACTTTTTCACAAATCACGATTTTTTCTCGAAAGTGGTTCAATGAGTTTTCTAGGTTTGAATGACAAAAGTAAGTAAACTGGATGCGCCTACTACTGAACATGCTTTTTTAAATCGTCCCAATATTGGCAAAGTTAGAGCACGGCAAAGTTGAGAAACTGATTTTTTAAAAATTCACGATTTTTCTCGAAAAGTGGGTTCAAAATATTTTCCTAGGTTTGAATGACACAGTTAAGTAAACTGGATACGCTACTAACTGAAACATTGCTTTTTAAAATCGTGCCAATATTGGCAAAGTAAGCACGGACAGTTGAGAATAACTGACTTTTTACAAATTTCACGATTTTCTCGAAAAGTGGGTTCCAATAAAAAAAAAATGAGTTTTCTAGTTGAATGACAAAAGTAAGTATCTGGATGCCTACTAACTGAAACTTGCTTTTTTAAATCGTCCCAATATTGGAAAGTTAGAGCACGGAAAGTTGAGAAAAACTGATTTTTATAATTCAGGTTTTCTCGAATAAGTGGGTTCCAAATGAGTTTTCTAGGTTTGAATGACAAAAATAAGTTAACTGATGCGCTACCACTGAAACATTGCCTTTTTTAAATCGTGCCAATATTGGCAAAGTTGAGCACGAAAAAATTGAGAAAACTGATTTTCATTCACGATTTTCTCGAAAAGTGGGTTCACAATGAGTTTTCGGGTTTTGGGGAATGACATGTAGTAACTGGATGAGGCTACTAACTGAAACATTGCTTTTTTAAATCGTCCCAATATTGGCAAGTTAGAGCACGGAAAAGTAAGAAATCTGAGATTTTGGTTTCAAATGAGTTTTCTAGGTTTTGAATTAGACAAAAGTAAGTTAACTGGATGCGCTACTAACTGAAACTTGCTTTTTTAATCGGCCAATATTGGCAAAGTTAGAGCACGGAAAAGTTCATAAAACTGAATTTTTACAAATCACGATTTTTCCTCGAAAAGTGGGTTCAAAATGAGTTTTCTGGTTTGAATGACATATGTAAGTAAATTGGCTGAGCTACTAACTGAAACATTGCTTTTTTAATCGCCCCAATATTGGCAAGTTGAGCACGGAAAAGTTTGAGAATACTGATTTTTACAATTCACGATTTTCTCGAAAAGTTGGGTTCACATGGGTTTCTGTTTGAATGACAATGTCAGTAAACCTGATACGCTACTAACTGAAACATTGCTTTTTAAATCGTCCCAATAGTGGCAGAGTTTAAGTAGCACGGAAAAGTTAGAAACTGCATTTTTACAAATTCACGATTTTCTCGAAAAGTGGGTCAAAATGATTTTCTAGGTTTGAATGACAAAAGTAAGTAAACTGATGCGCTATAACGAAACATTGCTTTTTTTAAATCGCCCATTATTGGCAAAGGTAGAGCACGGAAAGTTGAGTAAAACTGAATTTTTTACTAAATTCACTATTTTTCTCGAAAAGTTGGTTCAAAATGATTTTCTAGGTTTGAAATGACAAAAGTAAGTTAAACTGGATTGCGCTACTACTGAACATTGCTTTTTTAATCGTCCAAATTTTGCAAAGTGTAGAGCACGGAAAAGTTGAGAAAACTGAATTTTACAATTCACGATTTCTCGAAAAGTGGGTTTCAAAATGATTTTCTGGGTTTGAATGACAAATGTAAGTAACACTGGATGAGCTACTAACTGAAACATTGCTTTTTTAAATCGGCCAATATTGGCAAATTAGAGGCACGGAAAAGGTGAGAAACTGAATTTTACAATTCACGATTTTCTCGAAAAGTGTTTCAAAATTACTTTTCCTGGATTTGAATGACAAAGTAGTAACTGGATGAGTTACTAACTGAAACCTGCTTTTTAAATCGTCCCCAATTTGGCAAAGTTAGAGCACGGAAAAGTTGAGAAAACTGAATTTTTACAGATTCACGATTTCTCGAAAAGTGGGGTTCAAAATTGAGTTTTCTGGGTTTGATGACAAATGTAAAGTAACTGGATGAGCTACTAACTGAAACATTGCTTTTTTAAAAAAAAAAAAAAAAAAAAATCTCCGCTAATATTGGCAAGTTAGAGAGGAAAAGTTGAGAAACTGAATTTTTTTTACAATTCACGATTATCTCGAAAATTGGTCAAATTAGTTTTTTTGGTTGAATGAGACAAAAGTAAAGTGAACTGGATGCGCTACTAACTGAAACAATTGCTTTTTTAAATCGTCCCAATATTGCAAAGTTAGGGCACGAAAATTGAGAATACTGAATTTTTACAATTCACGATTTTTCTCGAAAAGTGGGTTCAAAATTAATTTTCAGGTTTTGAATGACAAATGTAAGTAACTGGATGAGCTACTAACTGAACCATTGCTTTTTTAAATCGTCCAATATTGGGCAAAGTTAGAGCACGGTAAAGTTGAGTAAACTGAATTTTTACAAATTCCCGATTTTCTCGAAAAGTGGGTTCAAAATGAGTTTTCTAGGTTTCAATGACTGATGTAAGTAACCTGTATAGCTACTACTGAAACATTGCCTTTTTTTAAAATGTAGGTCACCAATATTGTCGAAAGTTAGAGGCACGGAAAAGTTGAGAAAACTGAATTTTTACAATTCACGATTTCTCGAAAATTGGTTTCAAATTCGTTTTTTTAGGTTTGAATGACAAAAGTAAGTGAACTGGATGCGCTACAACTGACACATTGCTTTTTTAAATCGTCCCACATATTGGCAAATTAGGGCACGAAAAATTGAGAATAACTGAATTTTCAAATTCACGATTTTCTCGAAAAGTGGTTCAAAATGAGTTTTCTAGTTTGAATGACAATGTAAGTAAACTGGATAGCTACTAACTGAACATTGCTTTTTTTAATCGTCATATTGCGAATTTAGAGCAACGGAAAAGTGCAGAAAACTGAATTTTTTACAAATTCACGTTTTCTCGAAAAGTGGGGTTCAAAATGAGGTGTCTGGGTTTGACTGACAAAATAGTAAACTGGATGCGCTACTACTGAAACATTGCTTTTTTAATCGTCCCAATATTGGCAAGTTGAGCACGGAAAAGTGAGACAAACTGAATTTTACAAATTCCCGATTTTCTCGAAAAGTTGGGTTCAAAATGAGTTTTTCTAGTGAATTACAAAAGTAAGTAAACTGGATTCGCTACTAACTGAAACATTGGTTTTTTTTTATCGTCCCAATATTGGCAAAGTTAGAGCACGGAAAAGTTTGAGAAAATTGAATTTTTTACAATTCACGATTTTCTCGAAAAATGGGTTCAAATGATTTTCTAGGTTGAATGACAAATGTAAGTAACGGATGAGCTACTAACTGAACTTGCTTTTTAAATCTTTTTCCCAATTTTGGCAAAGTTAGAGCACGAAAAGTTGAGAAACGGAAGTTTTACAATTCACGATTTTTTCGAAAAGTGGGTTCAAATGATTTTTTCTGGGTTTGAAATACAAATGTAGTAAAACTGATGAGCTACTAACTGAAACATTGCTTTTTTTAAATCGTCCCAATATTGGCAAGTTAGAGCACGGAAAAGTTGAGAAAACGAATTTTACAAATTCACGATTTTCTCGAAAAGCGGGGTTCAAATGAGTTTCCTAGGTTTGAATGACAAAAGTAAGTAAACTGGATGCGCTTACTAACTGAAACATTGCTTTTTTTAATCGTCCCCAATATTGGCCAACATTAGAGCACGGAAAGTTGAGAAACTGAATTTTACAATTCACGATTTTCTCAACAAGTGGGTTAATGAGTTTTTCTAGGTTTGAATGACAAAAGTAAGTAACTGGGATGCGCTACTAACTGAAACATTTGCTTTTTTTAATGTTCCCAATATTGGCAAAGTTAGAGCACGGAAAAGTTGAGAAAATTGATCTTTACAAATGTCACGATTTTTTCTCGAAGTTGGGTTCAAAATGAGTGTTTCTAGGTTTGAATGACACATTAAGTAAACTGGATGAGCTACTAACTGAAACATTGCTTTTTTAAATCTTCCCCAATTTTGGCAAGTTAGGCACGGAAAGTTGAGAAAACTGAATTTTTAGCAAATTCAACGATTTTCTCGAAAAGTGGTCAAATGGTTGTGTGGGTTTGAATTACAAAAGTAAGTAAACTGGATGCGCTTACTACTGACACATTGCTTTTTTAATCGTCCCATATTGGGCATAGTTAGAGCCACGGAAAAGTTGAGAAAGGAATATTTACAAATTCACGATTTTCTCGAAAAAGGTGGGTTCAAATGGGTTTTCTAGGTTTGAATGAGAAAAAAAAAAGAAAAAAAAAAAAAAAAAACAATGTAAGTCCACGGATCGCTACCTACTGAAACATTGCTTTTTTTTAATCGTGCCAATATTGGCATAGTTAGAGCACGGGAAAAGTTGAGAAACTGAATTTTTTACAATTCACGATTTTCTCGAAAGTGGGTTCAAAATGAGTTTTCTAGGTTTGAATGACAAATGTAAGTAAACTGGATGAGCTACTAACTGATACATTGCTTTTTAAATCGACCCAATTTTGGCAAAGTAAGAGCACGGAAAATTTCAGAATATTTAATTTTGGCAAATTCACGATTTTCTCGAAAGGTGGGTTCAAAATGAGTTTTTCTGTGGGTTTGAATGACAAATGTAATAAACTGGATGAGCTACTAACTGAAACATTCTTTTTTAAAAATAGGTCCCAATATGGCAAAGTTAGAGCACGGAAAAGTTGAGAAAACGGAATTTTTTACAATTCACGCGATTTTCACGAAAAGTGGTTCAAAATAAGTTTTTCGGGTTTGAATGACAAAGTTAGTAACTAGATGAGTTTTAATTAAAATACTAACTGAAACTTGCTTTTTTAAATCGTCCCAATATGGCAAAGTTGAGCACGGAAAAGTTGAGAAAACTGTAGATAGTTACAAATTCACGATATCTCGAAATTGGTTCAAAATTAGTTTTTTAGGTTTAAATGACAAAAGTAGAGTTGAACTGTATCGGCTACTAACTGAAACATTTGCTTTTTAAAATTGTCCGCAATATTAGCCAACGTTTAGGGCGTCGAAAAATTGAGAATACTGAGATTTTACAATTCACGATTTCCTCGAAAATTGGGTTTCAAATGAGTTTTCTAGGTTTGATGACAATGTAAGTAGACTGGATGAGGCTTACTAACTGAAACATTGCTTTTTTAAATCGTCCCAATATTGGACAAGTTTAGAAGCACTGAAAAGTTTTTTGAGAAAACTGAATTTTTACAAATTGCACGATTTTCTCGAAAAGTGGGTCAATAGTTTTTTCTAGGTTGGAGATGACATAAGTAAGTAAACTGGATGCGCTACTAACTGAAACTTGCTTTTTTAATCGTCCCACTATTGGCAAGTTAGAGCACGGAAAAATTGAGAAAACTCAATTTTACAAATTCACGATTTTCTCGAACAGTGGTTTCAAATGAGTTTTCTAGGTTGAAGACAAGTAGTAAACTGGATGCGCTACTTAACTGAAACATTGCTTTTTAAATCGTCCCAATATTGGGCGAAAGTTTAGGGCACGAAAAATTGAGATACTGAATTTTTACAAATTCACGATTTTCTCGAAAAGTGGGTCAAAATGAATTTTCTAGTTTGAAATGACAAATGTAAGTACTGGTGAGCTACTAACTGAAACATTTCTTTTTTAAATCGCCCAATATTGGCAAATTTAGAGGCACGGAAAAGTTGAGAAAAACTGAAGTTTTTACATTCACGATTTTTCTCGAAAAGTGGGTTCAAAAATGGTTTTCTAGGTTGAATGACAAAAGTAAGTAACTGGATGCGCTACTAACTGAAACATTCTTTTTTTAATCGTGCCCAATATTGGCAAAGGTTGAGCACGGAAAAAGTTAGAAATATGAATTTTTACCAAATTCACGATTTTTTCGAAAAATGTGTTTCAAAATGAGTTTTCTAGGTTTGAATGACAAATGTAAGTAAACTGGATGAGCTACTAACTGATCCATTGCTTTTTTAAATCGACCCAATTTTGGCAAAGTTAGAGCACGGAACGTTAGAGAAAACTGAATTTTTACAATTCACGATTTTTTTCGAAAAGTGGGTTCAAAATGATTTTCTGGGTTTTGAATGACAAATGTAAGTAAACTGGATGAGCTACTAACTGAAACCTTGCTTTTTTAAAATCTCCCAATTGGCTAAAGTTAGAGCAGCGGAAAAGTTGAGAAAACTGAAATTTTTACAAATTCACGATTTTCTTCGGAAAAGTGGGGTTCAAATAGTTTTTTCTGGTTTGAATGAACAAATGGGATAGAGTAACCTGGTATGAGCTACCACCCTGAAACCTTGCTTTTTAATCGTCCCCATATTGGCAAGTAGAGAATCGGAAATAGTTTGAGAAAACTGATTTTACTAAATTCAAAAACGACTTAATCTCGAATTGGTTTTAAAATTAGTTTTTTAGGTTTGAATGACAACACGTCAGTGAACTGGATGCGCTACTAACTGAAATTGCTTTTTTAAATCGTCCCCACAATTGGCAAAGTGGCACGAAAACAGTGAGATACTGGAATTTTACCAATTCCGTTTTTCCTCGAATTGGGTTCAAAATGAGTTTTCTAGGTTTGAATGAGCAAATGTAAGTAACACTGGAATTATCTACTAACTTAAACATTGCTTTTTTTAAATCATCCCAATATTGGCAAGTTAAGCAACGGAAAAGTTGAGAAACTGAATTTTTACAAATTCACGATTTTCTCGAAAGTGGGATTCAAAACTGAGTTTTCTAGTTTTTGAATGACAAAAGTAAATAACTGGATGCCTACTACCTGAAACATTGCTTTTTTTAATCGTCCCAAGATTGGCAAAAATTTTTGAGCCCGGAAAAATTGGGAAAAATGAATTTTTACAAATTCACGTTTTTTTCGAAAAGTGGGTTTTAAAATTTAGTTTTTTTTAGGTTTTAATGACAAAGTAAGTAAAATGGATCGCTACTTAAATGAAAAATTGGGTTTTTTAATCGTCCCAAAATTGGGAAAGTTTTGAGGGACGGAAAAAAAATTGGGGAAAATTTTAATTTTTTTCAAAATTTACGATTTTCTCGGGAAAAATTGGGGTTTAAAATGAGTTTTTTGGGGTTTTAATGACAAATGTAAGTAAACTGGATGAGCTTCCAACTTTAAACTTGCTTTTTTAAAAAGTCCCAATATTGGCAAGTTGAGCACGGAAAAGTTGAGAAAACTGAAATTTTTTCCCAAAATTTACGATTTTCTCGAAAAGGGGTTTTAAAATGAGGTTTTTAGGGTTTTTAAAAGACAAAAGTAATAAACTGGATGCGTATAACTGGAAAAATTGCTTTTTTAAATCGTCCCAATATTGGGAAAATTTGAGCACGGGAAAAAATGAAAAACTTTAATTTTTTCCCAAAATTTACGATTTTTCTCGAAAAAATTTGGGTTTAAAATGAATTTTTTAGGTTAATGACAAAAGTAAGTAAACTGGATGCGCTACTAACTGAAAAATTGCTTTTTTTTAAACGTCCCCCATATTGGCAAAGTTAGAGCACGGGAAAAATTTTAGAAAAATGAATTTTTTACAAATTCAACGATTTTCTCGAAAAAATTTGGGTTTTAAAAAGATTTTTTGGTTTGAAGAAAAATGTAAGTAAACGGATTAGCTACTAAATGAAAAAATTTTTCCTTTTTTTAAAACGTCCCAATTTTTGGGCCCAAAATTTTGAGCAAAGGGAAAAGTTTTAAAAACTGAATTTTTTTCAAATTCACGATTTTTTGCGAAAGTGGGGGCCCAAAAAAGGTTTTCTTTGGTTTTTTGACAAAAGTAAGTAAAATGGTGCCCCCCCCCCCCATAAACGAAACATTGCTTTTTTTTTAAACGTTCCCAAAATTGGCCAAAATTAGAGCCCCGGAAAAATTGGAAAAAATTTAATTTTTTCAAATTTACGGGTTTTCTCGGAAAAAAGGGTTTAAAAAGAGTTTTTTTAGGGTTTTAAGGCAAATGTAAGTAAAATGGGTGAGCTACTAAATGAAAAATTGCCTTTTTAAATCGTCCAATATTGGCAAAGTTAGAGCACGGAAAAGTTGAGAAAACTGAATTTTTACAAATTCACGATTTTCTCGAAAAGTGGGTTCAAAATAGTTTTCTAGGTTTTGAATGACAAAAGTAAGTAAACTGGATGCGCTACTAACTGAAACATTGCTTTTTTAAAACGTCCCCAAATTGGCAAAGTTAGAGGACAAATGAGAATACTGAAATTTTTTCAAATTCACGATTTTCTCGAAAATTGGGTTCAAATGAGTTTTCTAGGTTTGAATGACAAATGTAAGTAACTGGATGAGCTACTAAAATTTAAACATTGCTTTTTTTTAAAACGTCCCAATATTGGCAAAGTTAGAGCACGGAAAAGTTGAGAAAACTGAATTTTTACAAATTCACGATTTTCTCGAAAATGGGTTCAAAAAATTTTTGGTTTTAAAAAGAAAAAAGTAAAAAAACTGGATGGGTAATAACTGAAAAATTCTTTTTTAAAACGCCCAATATTGGCAAAGTTGGCACAAAAAATTGAAAACTGAATTTTTCAAATTACGATTTTTCTCGAAAAATGGGTTCAAAATGAGTTTTCTAGGTTTTTAATGCAAAATGTAAGGAAAC
>JANFPS010000033.1:0-162037 GCA_024703675.1 Drosophila nebulosa
AATAAATAATAAATAATAAATAATAAATAATAAATAATAATAATAAATAATAAATAATAAATAATAAATAATAAATAATAAATAATAAATAATAAATAATAAATAATAAATAATAATAATAATAATAAATAATAAATAATAAATAATAAATAATAAATAATAATAAATAAATAATAAATAATAAATAATAAATAATAAATAATAAATAATAAATAATAAATAATAAATAATAAATAATAAATAATAAATAATAAATAATAAATAATAAATAATAAATAATAAATAATAAATAATAAATAATAAATAATAATAATAAATAATAAATAATAATAATAAATATAAATAATAAATAATAAAATAATAAATAATAAATAATAAATAATTAAATAATAAATATAATAATAAATAATAAATAATATAAATAATAAATAATAAATAATAAATAATAAATAATAAATAATAAATAATAAAATAATAAATAATAAATAATAAATAATAAATAATAAATAATAAATAATAAATATAATAATAAATAATAAATAATAAATAATAAATAATAAATAATAAAATAATAAATAAATAATAATAAATAATAAAATAATAATAATAAATAATAAATAATAAATAATAAATTAATAAATAATAAATAATAAATAATAAATAATAAATAATAAATAATAAATAATAAATAATAAATAATAATAATAAATAATAAATAATAAATAATAAATAATAAATAATAAATAATAAATAATAAATAATAAATAATAAATAATATATAAATAATAATAAAAAAATAATTAATAATAAATAATAAATAATAAATAATAAATAATAAATAATAATAAAAATAAATAAATAATAAATAATAAATAATAAATAATAAATAATAATAATAAATAATAATATAAATAATAAATAATAAATATAAATAATAATAATAAATAATAAATATAAATAATAAATAATAAATAATTAATAATAAATAATAAATAATAAATAAAAATAATAATATAAATAATAAATAATAAATAATAAATAATAAATAATAAATAATAAATAATAATTAATAAATAATAAATAATAAATAATATATTGTAATAATAAAACAGAATGCGTGTGGTTGGTTGTGCAGTTTATTCGCGACTGAGTTCTATTTGTCTCTCATCGAGTCATTGTTCTTATTAACGCATCTCGTGAGAGAGCATACAAAGTTACATATACATATATATTCATATGTGTGTGATCATGCATGCATTGAGTTGAGAGAGAATTATTCCAACACCCTTCCTCAATGCAAGTATGTCCACAAATTTATCTTATACTTAACAAATTCGTAAACTCTACATGCTTCTTCTTCGCAAGATTCTTGGTTAGGATATCAGCTATCATTTCATTAGTAGACTTATACTTTAAAATAATCTGACCATCATTAACTACTTGTCTAACAAAATGATATCTAATGTCCACATGCTTCGTCCTTGAGTGGTGTACCGGGTTCTTAGCCAATTGCTGCGCGCTGAGGTTATCGCCATACAAAACGGTAGATGTATCTTCTTCTCCGCAACCAATCTCGATAATTAATCGACGCAATACAATGGCTTCTTTGCACGCTGTTGATAACGCCATGTACTCTGCCTCGGTACTGCTAAGAGCAACACTCTGCTGCTTCTCTGATTTCCATGATATCGGTCCGCCAGCTAGAAAATATACGTATCCAGTATAAGACTTGCGATCAATCTTATCGCCTCCCCAATCTGCGTCCACGAAACCAGTAAACGCCGCATCCGACTGCTTATAATGAATCTTGAAGCCAACTGTCGAAGCCAGATATCGTAAAACATGCTTTATGGCTGCAAGGTGTTCATTATGGGGGTCCTTGTTACGTTGAGCCAATTTCGATACTGAGTGGAGTATATCCGGTCTAGTAGTCAACGCAAGCCACATTAGCTCGCCTATCATTGACTGATAAAGAGTTGCATCAACCCTTTTACACTCCATTTTATCGCAGGCTACCTGATACCCTGCTTCTAACGGTGTTGCAGCTGGTCTGCACTGAGCATAGCCATATCGATCCAGTAAATCTTTGATGTACTGTGAATGACCCAATGATATTTTGCCAAGTTCGCCATCACGGTGAACCTCCATGCCAAGGAACAAACGCACAGGTCCCTTGTCAACACATTCAAACGCTGCCATAATAGATGACTTAATCCTGTCAAGATCCGATTTCTCCTGGCATCCTATAAGAAGATCGTCTACGTAGACAAGGATTAGTGATAGATTACCCTTTGCTTGCTGCTTGTATAGACATGGTTCATTGTCGCAAGGCACAAAACCATTAGCTCGCAAAACACTATCGAGTTTGGAGTTCCACTCCCGTCCAGACTGTTTGAGTCCATATAACGCCTTTTTCAACAAAAGTACCTTGCTTTTGTCTTCAGTTGTGTATCCTTCGGGCTGCCTCATGTATACGGTATCGCCCAAATCACTGTTTAAGTAAGCAGTGCATACATCCATCTGGTGTAGATACAATTTTAACTGCGCTGCTAGGGCCAAGATGAAACGAACACTCTCCAAGCGACATACAGGCGAGTATGTTTCATTGTAGTTCACTCCATAGCGCTGTGAACATCCTTTTGCTACTAGTCTTGCCTTAAAACGCTCGACTTCTCCCTTTGCATCACGCTTTACACTGTAGACCCACTTGCAGCCAACTGGTTTATACCCTTCCGGTAGCGTACTAAGCTGCCAAGTGTGATTTGACATCAAGGAGTCATACTCCTTTTGCATAGCCTCACGCCAATACGAAGCAAACGGACTACTAAGCGCCTCATCATAGGTCTCTGGTATGATCACCTCACTTGTAATCAATGCGCTTAAAATGTTGAACTGCTTTTTTGGTCTGCCAGGCCTTCCAGTTCGAATCAGCTTCGGCCTGCCGGGTCCAACACGTTGTTCATTCACAGGTTCTGCCACTTCTTGTTCAACCGCCATGTCGAAATCTTCGCTACTGCTGCCCTTCTCGCTGACCTCTGCATCAGACTCGTCTGTACTGCTTAACTGATCTGCTGCATCAACAGATCCTGAATCCTGATCATCCATATATGGAAAATCAAACTTGACGATATCACCATTCGAATCGCCATTGCCGAAACGCTCGTCGAACAAAACGTCTCGCTTCTCAACAACTTGCCTGGTTTCGGCGTCGTACAACCGATACCCTTTCGCATTTCGAGAATAACCAACCATTCGGAATTCTTTGCCCTTTTGATCAAACTTGCCCTTATGATGTCCTTTGTTCAGTGCTACTGCAATAGACCCAAAAACTTTTAAGTGACTTATTGATGGTTTCTTACCATTCCATGCTTCCATTGGAGTCATGTTAACCAGGGCTCGAGTTGGTGACCTATTCCGCAGATAAGCAGCTGTATAAACTGCCTCAGCCCAAAGAGATTGATGTAGACCAGACTGGATGAGCAAGCATCTTGACATCTCCACAAGAGTTCTGTTAACTCTCTCTGCTACACCGTTTTGCTGCGGCGTGTATGGTACCGTGAGCTGCCGTAATATTCCATTGCCCTTGAGAAACTCGTCAAACGATTTATTGACGTACTCGCGACCATTGTCGCTCCGAATGCACTTAAGCTTCTTTCCAGTTTGCCGCTCTGCCATGTTTTTAAACTCGACAAACTTTCCAAATACTTCATCCTTTCCCTTCAGGAAATATACAAATATGCGACGTGACCTGTCATCGATAAATGTCAAAAAGTATCTGCTGCCTCCAAGGCTTTTTGTATCGAACGGTCCGCAAACATCTGAATGCACCAGCTCCAAGATTTCCTTAGCTCTGTTCTTGGTCGAATCTGGAAATGGCTGTACTGTGATCTTGCTTACCATGCAGATCTTGCAGGGTTCCAACGACGTAGAGTCAAACTTTCCCATGCCACGGGCCAAATCCTTTCGTGCAATTTCACCCAGACTGCCGTAGTTGAGATGTCCGTACCTTTTATGCCACAAATCTTCGTAAGACTGTTCATAGCATAGCATTCGCTCGGTGCTGTTCCAAAAATATACAAACGGCCAACTTTGCCCGCTTTCACAATGCATTCGCCCTTTTGGATCACTCGTGCATACTTTGTCCAAATTCAACGATGCTTCCATGTTCAACTGCTTTGCTCACCGACACGAAATTACCTCTCATTTTGGGTACATACAACACATTCTTTAATGTAAGTATACGTGAATCGGTATTCAGCTTTACCTCGCCTTTTCCTTCAGCCTGAAGAAAGTTATTATCAGCCAGAACAATTTTTTCCGAATGTTTCTCAAATTTTGAAAACAATTCTCTGTCGCAACACATGTGGCTGGTGGCGCCACTGTCCAGACACCAGTTCGATCGTTCAAAACATTTCGCGTCCAACGCGTTCAGCAAACCTAACGATGACTGTACTGTCTTATTCGGGTTCGATGCAACCTTCCGACCGTTTACACTGGGACAATTTGCTTTAAAATGGCCTTTGCCGCCACACGCAAAACAATTCCAAACTTTTTGCTTTCTTTTCAAATTGTCTCTCTGCATCGATTGCCTTTCCACCACTGTAAATGCTTTTGCGCTCTCGATCGGTTTTTCGCTCTCTTTTTTGCGTTCTCCTTCTTCTCTCAGCTTTATGCATAACATGTCGAAACTCGGCAAACTGTCGCGCGTCTCTATGGCGACAACGAAATTGTCGAATTCGTCTGGAAGACTGGAAAGCAAAATAATCGTTACAAGCTCGTCCAATATTTCAATTCCAACGCCAGCAAGCTTGTCCAAGATTTCCTTGAAATCCGACAAATAACTCGATATGCTTTGACCCTCCTGTATGCGTTTACTTAGCAATTTCTTGAAAAGAGCTACTTTTCTAACGGGTCCTCTGGGTTGATGAGCTTCCTGAAGCTTCTTCCAAGCCTCATGTGCACTTGCACAGTGCTTCACATGTCCCAACTGTGAAGTCTTGACGCTCAAGGTGATTATTGCCAATGCCTTTTGATCCAGCGTCGTCCATTCGGTGTTCTCCCCCGTAGTTGGCCTTGCCAATACGCCTGACGCAACATTCCACAAATCCGCATGCACCAGCACACTTTTCATCTGGATGCACCACGAGTCATAATTACCCTCCTCGAGTTTATCAATCTGATATAACGCCGACATTATACTCGTATATATATATTTTGTGAAAACCGTCTAGAACACAGCGCGAAAACTAATTTCTTCCAGAAATTACTACAACAACCACATAGGCACGTTGCCTGGGCCCATAACCTATTGTAATAATAAAACAGAATGCGTGTGGTTGGTTGTGCAGTTTATTCGCGACTGAGTTCTATTTGTCTCTCATCGAGTCATTGTTCTTATTAACGCATCTCGTGAGAGAGCATACAAAGTTACATATACATATATATTCATATGTGTGTGATCATGCATGCATTGAGTTGAGAGAGAATTATTCCAACATAATAAATAATAAATAATAAATAATAAATAATAAATAATAAATAATAAATAATAAATAATAAATAATAAATAATAAATAATAAATAATAAATAATAAATAATAAATAATAAATAATAAATAATAAATAAATAATAAATAATAAATAATAAATAATAAATAATAAATAATAAATAATAAATAATAAATAATAAATAATAAATAATAAATAATAAATAATAAATAATAAATAATAAATAATAAATAATAAATAATAAATAATAAATAATAAATAATAAATAATAAATAATAAATAATAAATAATAAATAATAAATAATAAATAATAAATAATAAATAATAAATAATAAATAATAAATAATAAATAATAAATAATAAATAATAAATAATAAATAATAAATAATAAATAATAAATAATAAATAATAAATAATAAATAATAAATAATAAATAATAAATAATAAATAATAAATAATAAATAATAAATAATAAATAATAAATAATAAATAATAAATAATAAATAATAAATAATAAATAATAAATAATAAATAATAAATAATAAATAATAAATAATAAATAATAAATAATAAATAATAAATAATAAATAATAAATAATAAATAATAAATAATAAATAATAAATAATAAATAATAAATAATAAATAATAAATAATAAATAATAAATAATAAATAATAAATAATAAATAATAAATAATAAATAATAAATAATAAATAATAAATAATAAATAATAAATAATAAATAATAAATAATAAATAATAAATAATAAATAATAAATAATAAATAATAAATAATAAATAATAAATAATAAATAATAAATAATAAATAATAAATAATAAATAATAAATAATAAATAATAAATAATAAATAATAAATAATAAATAATAAATAATAAATAATAAATAATAAATAATAAATAATAAATAATAAATAATAAATAATAAATAATAAATAATAAATAATAAATAATAAATAATAAATAATAAATAATAAATAATAAATAATAAATAATAAATAATAAATAATAAATAATAAATAATAAATAATAAATAATAAATAATAAATAATAAATAATAAATAATAAATAATAAATAATAAATAATAAATAATAAATAATAAATAATAAATAATAAATAATAAATAATAAATAATAAATAATAAATAATAAATAATAAATAATAAATAATAAATAATAAATAATAAATAATAAATAATAAATAATAAATAATAAATAATAAATAATAAATAATAAATAATAAATAATAAATAATAAATAATAAATAATAAATAATAAATAATAAATAATAAATAATAAATAATAAATAATAAATAATAAATAATAAATAATAAATAATAAATAATAAATAATAAATAATAAATAATAAATAATAAATAATAAATAATAAATAATAAATAATAAATAATAAATAATAAATAATAAATAATAAATAATAAATAATAAATAATAAATAATAAATAATAAATAATAAATAATAAATAATAAATAATAAATAATAAATAATAAATAATAAATAATAAATAATAAATAATAAATAATAAATAATAAATAATAAATAATAAATAATAAATAATAAATAATAAATAATAAATAATAAATAATAAATAATAAATAATAAATAATAAATAATAAATAATAAATAATAAATAATAAATAATAAATAATAAATAATAAATAATAAATAATAAATAATAAATAATAAATAATAAATAATAAATAATAAATAATAAATAATAAATAATAAATAATAAATAATAAATAATAAATAATAAATAATAAATAATAAATAATAAATAATAAATAATAAATAATAAATAATAAATAATAAATAATAAATAATAAATAATAAATAATAAATAATAAATAATAAATAATAAATAATAAATAATAAATAATAAATAATAAATAATAAATAATAAATAATAAATAATAAATAATAAATAATAAATAATAAATAATAAATAATAAATAATAAATAATAAATAATAAATAATAAATAATAAATAATAAATAATAAATAATAAATAATAAAAATAATATAATAAATAATAAATAATAAATAATAAATAATAAATAATAATAATAAATAATAAATAATAAATAATAAATAATAAATAATAAATAATAAATAATAAATAATAAATAAATAATAAATAATAAATAATAAATAATAAATAATAAATAATAAATAATAAATAATAAATAATAAATAATAAATAATAAATAATAAATAATAAATAAATAATAAATAATAAATAATAAATAATAAATAATAAATAATAAATAATAAATAATAAATAATAAATAATAAATAATAAATAATAAATAATAAATAATAAATAATAAATAATAAATAATAAATAATAAATAATAAATAATAAATAATAAATAATAAATAATAAATATAATAAATAATAAATAATAAATAATAAATAATAAATAATAAATAATAAATAATAAATAATAAATAATAAATAATATAATAAATAATATAATAAATAATAAATAATAAATAATAAATAATAAATAATAAATAATAAATAATAAATAATAAAAATAAATAATCTATATATATAAAAATGTTATGTGTGTTTCTCCAACATCTATTGATTCGAAAACTACTGAACCGATTGCGCCCAAATTTTGACCCACTATGGAGTCAACTGTCAGCTCGTTTATGTCGATATCACACCCGCTAGCGCGAATAAAATGGGTTTTATAGCGGTTCCCCGTGCATCGACCGCAGCGCCATCTGCTGCAGGCGGTGGGAACACCCATACCAGCTGACAGCCGCCGCAGTCACATGTGAACCACGTGGTAGGCAACTACATGTTCCTGATTACATTCACTAAAATACAAATTGCCTCGAAAATTACCTGCATACAAGTTTGTTTTCTATCGAGAGACATTTGTGTGATCGCGCCGTGATTGTATACGTTCGTCAAAAAGTAAGTATCAGCGATATGTTATTTGGAATTAGTTACAAAGTTACAATTATAATCAATTTATTCATGTACTACAAAGGTACTGCTTTTCATATTGGAAAATATTATTCCCAATTTTTGCACCGAATTACAGATAATTGAATAATATATTTGTTCATTTCCAACAACAAGAATCTTGATTAAAGTGCTTTAATTGTGAATTTTTTTTATACCAGCGCCCTGTGCACTAACCGCAGCGCCACCTGCTGGTAGCAAGAGCAACACCTATATCAGCTGACAGCCGCAGTCACATGTGAGCCACGTGGCAGGAAACATTGCATGTTCCTGATCACATTCACTAAAATACAAATTGCCTCGAAAATTAACTGCATACAATTTTGTTTTCTATCGAAAGACGTTTGTGTGATCGCGCCGTGATTGTATACGTTCGTCAAAAAGTAAGTATCGAAATAATGCCCCCTAAAAAAGCGAATTTGGGTCGTCGTACTCGCAACGCAGAAAACGTCAGAAGAAATGTTTCGAATAGGACTGAAGAAGAACGGGAATTGGTACGGGAGACAGACCGGCTGAGGAGCAGGTAGAGGATGATTATAGAACCAGCAGAAAGCCGCGCAGCAAGGCTTGAGGATCAGCGTTTGCGATTACGAGAGAGGCGGTCTGCAGTTACACATTTGCTTCGCTCGCAAAGAAATGAACACGATAGGGCGAGGGTATCTGAATCCCGAGCACAGATAACACTAGATCGACTTGAGGAATGCCATCGTATTGCATTATGTGGTTTGGATTTAGATGCGGATTGCTTTTCACATTTTTTTGGACAATTGTATGTGGCGTGTTCCCGTGTCGGTAAACCAGATAGTCTTCATATTTATGCCGAGAATGGAAAAACGAAAAATATTGTATATCCACAAGTATTAAAAAATTTAACGCATTAAAACTTATGCTTTGTTGTGTTCCTTATTTCTTATACGTGCAACCACAATATGTCACAGCGAAACGTGGCTGTATAGGCTAAATTTGTGAGCCCTTCAGTGGTGTGATCGATATTGATGCGATTTGATTTATTCCAATTTTATTGTTGAATTAGCGTTCTCACGCTTTTGACTTTTAGGGGGACAATTATTATTGCAAGTGCTAAATTTTTTTTATGAATAAAACGGATTTGATTGGACTGTGTTTTAATTAAAATCATAGCGTTCACACGCTTTGATTTTGAGGGGGGCAATTGTCATTGCAAGTGTCTAAGTGTTTATAAAAAATTGATGTCGAAAATTGAGGTCGAATGTTAATTGAACGAAAATGCTTAATTATTAATTAAATAAACTTATAGATTAAGTTTGTAATCAAACTTATTATAGTAAGTTAAAAAGTTGTTAATTTAATAGTTTGAAATACATTGTAATGTTTGGTGTGCTCGTTAATTATCTCTTTTGTCTGCATAAATTAAAGGTTCTAGTCTGGTAATGTTGTTTGTTACATAAATGCTTTGGCTGTAGTCAAGAAATAAATATATTATTAATTTTTCGTTTAGTTGTATGGCACCATCGTAGACTTATTATGTTATTGCCTTCTAGTATCAAGTCGTTTTTTACGCAATTTTGATTAAGTTTAATTATATTTACAAGTGGTTGGGACTTGATTTAAAATGCCTTTTATACATTCATTGGGGTCTATTTGTTAATTTTTCCTTTTCTTCCTTGAGGTTGTTTTGAACTTTTAAACCTTTATTAATAGTATCTATTAGTTTGTTTGCTTGCACGCTGCTTTCAAGATTATTAAATTTTTCTTTTAAATTGTCTTAATCGTCCTGGTAAAGAATGCCGAAAAGATATTTGTATATTGAACCAATGCCGCTAATTAGTCCTCGTTTGTTACGTTTCACAATTTGTATTCCATTAATTTTCCTACTTAGTTCTTCTCTTAAGTATTGAATATGGATTATTATTCTATAAGTGTTAAATTGCTTTTAAATATTGATATTCAAAGTTTGTCGGTAAGTCCATGGTTCCTGTCTTACATATAAAATAACCGTTTGGTGCTTTTACTGGGTTTATGTCAATGGATTGGCTGCATGTTGATTTTAATATTAAAAATAGCATAATGCACAAAAAGTCGCCTGAGTTGTTGACCTGTAATTAATCAATTGTCGCATTTGCTTTCATTAACTTTCTTTTTCTTCTTGAATTTTAATTTGTAATGTGCGACCTTTAGTTCTCTATTTCTTTCTTCAAAATGCTACAGTGATTTGGGAGATACAGTATATATGAGGCAGCCCGAAGGATACGCAACTAAAGACAAAAGCAAGGTACTTCTGTTGAAAAAGGCGTTATATGGACTCAAACAGTCTGGACGGGAGTGGAACTCCAAACTCGATAGTGTTTTGC
This sequence comes from Drosophila nebulosa, assembly GCA_024703675.1. Taxonomy (NCBI): domain Eukaryota; kingdom Metazoa; phylum Arthropoda; class Insecta; order Diptera; family Drosophilidae; genus Drosophila; species Drosophila nebulosa. The sequence continues at coordinate 10,857 of JANFPS010000033.1, forward strand.
GAGCAAATGGTTTCATACCTTGTGACAATGAACCATGTCTATACAAACAGCAAGCAAAAGGTAATCTATCACTAATCCTTGTCTATGTAGACGATCTTCTTATAGGATGCCAGGAGAAATCGGATCTCGAGAGGATTAAGTCCGCTATTATGGCAGCGTAAGATTGTGTTGGCAAGGGACCTGTGCGTCTGTTCCTTGGCATGGAGGTTCACCGTGATGGCGAACTTGGCGAAATATCATTGGGTCATTCACAGTACATCAAGGATCTACTGGAGCGCTATGGCTACGCTCAGTGCAGACCAGCTTCAACACCGTTGGAAGCAGGGTATCTGGTATCCTGCGATAAAATGGAGTGTAAAAGGGTTGATGCAGATCTTTGTCAGTCAATGATAGGCGAGCTAATGTGGCTTGCGTTGACAACTAGACCAGATATACTCCACTCAGTATCGAAATTGGCGTAACAAGGACCCCCATAATAAACACCTTGCAGCCATAAAGCATGTTTTACGATATCTGGCTTCGACAGTTGGCTTCAGGATTCATTACAAGCAGTCGGAAGCGGCATTCACTGGTTTCGTGGACGCAGATTGGGCAGGCGATAAGATTGATCGCAAGTCTTATACAGGATATGTATATTTTCTGGCTGGCGGACCGATATCATGGAAATTGGAGAAGCAGCGGAGTGTTGCTCTTAGCAGTACCGAGGCAGAATACATGGCATTATCTACAGCGTGTAAAGAAGCCATTGTATTGCGTCGATTAATTATCGAGGTTGGTTGCGCAGAAGAAGATACATCTACCGTTTTGTATGGCGATAACCTCAGTGCGCAGCAATTGGCTAAGCACCCGGTACACCATTCAAGGACGAAGCATGTGTATATTAGATATCATTTTGTTAGACAATTAGTTAATGATGGCCAGATTATTTTAAAGTATAAGTCTACTAATGAGATGATAGCTGATATCCTGACTAAGAATCTTCCGAAAAAGAAGCATGTAGAGTTAACGAATTTGTTAAGTATAAGATAAATTTGTGGACATACTTGCACACTTGCATTCAGGAAGGGTGTTGAAATAATTCTCGCTCAACTCAATGCATGCATGATCACACACATATGTATAGATATGTAACTTTGTATACTCTCCCACGAGATGCGTAATAGAGAGCAACGACTCGATGTCAGACAAAAGAAGTCAGTCACGAATAAACTGCACAACAAACCACACGCATTCTGCTATCTTATATGTCTTATAACAATAAAATCTATCCTCCTTATGAATGACGTCAGATTCTCTAGTGCTCCATCATAATTTGCGACCTGACGCAAAGACTGGGCTTAAGTGAGGTGGGCTTCGGAAAATTCTACGGCCATTTTTATATTTTAGTGGTGTTTTGTTGATTATCTGGGTTTTTTGAGTGTTATGTTTTGTTTTTCTGTTTTGTTCGCACACACGTTGGCGGTTTTGTTCCACAATTTGAGTTTATGTTTGTAACACACAGTTGATAGATACTTTCGCCAACTGTGCGCGTAAATATTTTTCACTGTTGTATACTTTTGTAGCTTACAGGGATCAACTAAATGATTTGTAAGGCCCTGACACAAATACCGTTTTGTAGTGATTTTCGCTCACTACCCAGAAATTCCAATAATCCAAAGGATCTATTATTTTTGCGGAAAACATGATTTTGCTTCGGTTTGTCCCGTATGTTCTTGATAGCGATTATTCATAAATTTATAAATAAAATTATTAATTTTAAGGGGCGAATTTAAATGTACAAGTTATTGGGTTTTGAGGTAGACTCACAAAAGTTGGCATGCAGACTCGTATAGTGTGTACGCAGAAGTTTATTTCATACATTTGACACGCCCCCTCCCGCCCTTAAAATTTTCTTCCCCAATATTTAAAATTTCGTAATGAATTTTGATACACATATATTGGCTAATAATATGTATTGGCTTACCAAATTTCATGAAAATCGGATGAACAATAGCCAACTTATACGAACAAATTTCTTACAGGCATTGTCAAGGGGACGGCAGCCCGATGAGTGAGTGAGATGGCGTACGATTGGTATGTGTTTGGTCTTCGCATGTGAAAGAGATAAAAATATAGGGCTAGTCATCATACCAACAAAACGAAAGTAAATAAAGGGCGCATGGGTACAACTTAATCTCCGTACACACACTCAGTATCGAAATTGGCGTAACAAGGACCCCCATAATAAACACCTTGCAGCCATAAAGCATGTTTTACGATATCTGGCTTCGACAGTTGGCTTCAGGATTCATTACAAGCAGTCGGAAGCGGCATTCACTGGTTTCGTGGACGCAAATTGGGCAGGCGATAAGATTGATCGCAAGTCTTATACAGGATATGTATATTTTCTGGCTGGCGGACCGATATCATGGAAATTGGAGAAGCAGCGGAGTGTTGCTCTTAGCAGTACCGAGGCAGAATACATGGCATTATCTACAGCGTGTAAAGAAGCCATTGTATTGCGTCGATTAATTATCGAGGTTGGTTGCGCAGAAGAAGATACATCTACCGTTTTGTATGGTGATAACATCAGTGCGCAGCAATTGGCTAAGCACCCGGTACACCATTCAAGGACGAAGCATGTGTACATTAGATATCATTTTGTTAGACAATTAGTTAATGATGGCCAGATTATTTTAAAGTATAAGTCTACTAATGAGATGATAGCTGATATCCTGACTAAGAATCTTCCGAAAAAGAAGCATGTAGAGTTAACGAATTTGTTAAGTATAAGATAAATTTGTGGACATACTTGCACACTTGCATTCAGGAAGGGTGTTGAAATAATTCTCGCTCAACTCAATGCATGCATGATCACACACATATGTATAGATATGTAACTTTTTATACTCTCCCACGAGATGCGTAATAGAGAGCAACGACTCGATGTCAGACAAAAGAAGTCAGTCACGAATAAACTGCACAACAAACCACACGCATTCTGCTATCTTATATGTCTTATAACAATAAAATCTATCCTCCTTATGAATGACGTCAGATTCTCTAGTGCTCCATCATAATTTGCGATATTTAAAATTTCGTAATGAATTTTGATACACATATATTGGCTAATAATATGTATTGGCTTACCAAATTTCATGAAAATCGGATGAACAATAGCCAACTTATACGAACAAATTTCTTACAGGCATTGTCAAGGGGGCGGCAGCGCGATGAGTGAGTGAGATGGCGTACGATTGGTATGTGTTTGGTCTTCGCATGTGAAAGAGATAAAAATATAGGGCTAGTCATCATACCAACAAAACGAAAGTAAATAAAGGGCGCATGGGTACAACTTAATCTCCGTACACACTATACGAGTCTGCATGCCAACTTTGTTGAGTCTAGCTCTTATAGTTTCCGAGATATAGGTGTTCATACAGACGGACGGACAGACGGATATGGCTATATCGACTCGGCTGTTTATGCTGATCAAGAATATATATACATATAAGGGTCGAAAACGCTTCCTTCTGCCTATTACATACATTGTGGCGACTTTAATATACCTTTTTACCCTATAGGTACAGGGTATAAAAATGACAAACCTATTACCATGTAGATAATGTCTGAAGTGTTTTGCTGCAATAACTACCGCGAGTGTTTCTAACTCATAAGAGTATTTTGATTTACACACACTAGTAGTCTTACTGAAATATTTAACCACATACTGTTAAGTTTTATGGAGTATGGCTTAAGGAGTATGGCTCCATAGCCAATGGCACTTGCATCTGTATGCAGTTATACGAGGTGTTTTTGATCGAATGTTACCAAGACTAATTTGCTTGTAAGAATATCGATAATCTGTTTGTCCAATCAAAATTAATTTTAATAGATGTAAGAGAGTAACAGGTTTCATTAGATGGGAGAATTCTGGTAGAAATTGGCGAAAATAGGAAGCCAATTCTATAAATTGCCTCAATGTTGTCATTGACCTGGTTGATGGTAATGCGCTTAATGTTTCAATTTTACGTAAATTTGGATAAATCTCACCCGCCTGTACTTTGTAGAAGATTCTGAACAGAATCCCCCAAAAGTGAGATTTTTTCTACATTAAACAAAATATCTGCATTAGTCAAAATATTGAAGACAATTTCTAATCTTTCGATGGCTTCTTCCTTAGTTGAGGCCACGATCATTATGTCATCCATATACATGATAACGTACGAAAATGCCAAATCGCGCACTGCACACTGGTTGCGCTTATATGGGGCTGGTGGCCAAAAATACTTCCCGTAAAGATAGAGAGCTGAAATTTTTTTCTGGGTATTAGAGATGAATTTAGATAGCATACAGTAAATATTTGTGAAAGAGAAACTACCCGACCCAGCCCCCCCCTCCGCTCCAGCAATAAATAATTTAAAAAATTCGTGATTCTATTTTTTTAATCATATATAACAGCAAATATTATTTAATTATAAGATAATAAAAACGATGAAAATTAAAGATAAATAATAAACAAGGTTAACATACGTCATCCAATAAATCAAATGTAGATGATAAAAAAGTGGATTTCTGATTCTTTGGCAGATTTCTTTGACCTGTTATAAAAGGGTCTGATTTCAAAAGAAGCATTTTAATTAAATCTGTATTTGTCAGTATACGAGACATCTTCCTAGTATACTGCAGCCGGCACTTTTTTATTTCTTTATTGTTTGACTCTGCAGCTTCCTCTGAGAGCTCTCCAATCGAAACCAAAGCGTGCTCTATAACCTTTGGTGCATGAATTAAAATTTTATGCACTGTTGCTGGAAGGTAGTACCATGGATACATTTCAATTAATTTATTGTATCTAGTGCGAATTTTTCGAATTTTTTTATATTTATTTTGTATCCTGATGCTAAGGCTTGCAGTATCGTAGCGCATCGGGCAAAAACTTCTTCATCAATGCCTGTAATCTGAGATGCTAAGCTTGGGTTACTGAAAAATTTCCTGGCAGTATTGCCATCGTTGGAGTTTCCTCTACCTCCATCCTTTGGCGTATCGACCAGTAACCCCATTTTCTCTCGAAACTCCGCTTGAATTTGATGTTTTTTCTTTGATACAATAGACTTGAGTTCTCCCGATCGTACTTGCCAAAGCTTTACATCCAGCTTGTACGAAATGTGCAAGAAATATTTGAAGAACCGGATATAAGAATGAAGTGGTGATAGCCCGAATTCAAAATACTTTTCTTGCACATCTCTTCCAACACACTCTTCAATATTATTCATTTCTGTGGGCTTTGCTCCACATATAAAGCATTTCATCGAGGACGTGTTGCTTAACGCGTTGCAAACTTTACCATCCACCATGGTTAATTGAAGGGCGTGCTTTATAGAAAATGTTGTATTGCAAATTGTATTCTCTGTTGTCTTCAAGTTAGCTATTTTCTCCTTGAAGTAGAACTCTTCTTCGACGGAAAGTGCAGCGGTCTCCTTTTTAAATCGAAGCCTGAGTGGCCTACAATATCGGGTAGACGATGGCCTGGGATTTTTCCATATTACTTTAGAGTCGGTTACAAGCTGAAGTGGGACGTACGATGTGACAAATAAACTTTTCTCGTCATTAATACCATTGGAAAACGTTTGTTTATATTCGCTGTGGTCAGTGCTGCCATCAAATCCCCATTTTCCAATTAATGTTAAAGTTTTTTCAGTTTCATCCAAACGTTCTTCAATTAAATTCTTTTGAAGCTCTAAAATACTTGAAGCCGTGTTGTCTAAAAGACTTTGTAGTTCCACTTCTGCATGTGTTTCGTCTACAACAATATTGTTTGGAAATCTCAATGTTTTGAACTTAACAATTTTTTCGTAACTTTGCAATAAGTAATAGGAAACTTCTGAATTTATAAATGATCTAATGACCAAGTATTGGTGTTTGGACAACCCAATGTCGACGACAAGCGACAAGACCTTTTCAATATTCATTTCACTCGCATTAAGGCTTGACTGAGAATCAGATGAGCGCAAAACATAAGCTGCAGACTCATCATGCTTTTGTAGTAGGGCTATTCGGCGACGTTTCGTCCTTTTTGAGGACTCATCAAAATCCATTTTGGGCCGTCCACGACAAGAACTCAGATCAATTTGTTGAGCACTACCAGTAGGCTTCAGGACGATAAAAACTTTAGTTTTTAGCCATTCAGATTGGTATTGTACAACTAAACTTCTAATTCTTTTGTACTGAATCCAGAAGGCAACTATCTTTTTGCAAATGTACTGAATACATTTCTTCAGGTCAATCGTATTGACTTCGTAACCTTTGCTTTTTATGTTTAGTGCCAGCAAATAATTTATGCCTTGCATTTTTTCGGCATTCGTGCCTTTTTCTTTGCACCAAAGATCAAAAATGTGGATGCGTGAAAACACACAGTTATAAGATGCTCCTATACAATCAAAATAAAATGTGCAAAGCAAACATAAATTATTTCAGTAAATTGAATGTAAGAAAAGGTACAAAACAAACGACGAAAACGAAAACGAAACCAACAACACAAAGATCAACTGATAACGGTGGATATTTGTCCTATGAAAATAAATAAGACCACTTTAGTTTATTTATGAATATGAGCTACTTAGCAACTTTTAGCAACTAAACTTTTCATGATTATTACCTTAAAACATTGACAAATACAGTGATGACACTTTCAACGGGGGCATCCGGGGGCAACACAACTAAAACTTTTAGTAAACATAAAAAAGACGTACACAAAATACACAAAAAAGGTTAAGACGTTCAAAATCACACAAAAATGTTTGAATTGATCAAATTAATCTTTAAATAAACATTTATTAAAGTAAATACCTTCAATTACAAAATCAATTTTAAATTATTAATATCGGACCACTTTGTCAAACGTTTGATCACTTTGAAGTACGAATTTGCAATGACAAAGTACATACAAAGCTCAGACGGGCTGTTTTTAGAAAGTTCCGTTAGATTTGCGGAAAACCCGGTTTGGCGTTTTGAAGATTGAACATTTTAGTGTCAATTTGTGTTCGTTTTGTCCAAGTATTTTGTGATGATATTTTTGATTTTTGGCCTATGGACGCAACCAGTGTGCACTGCTTTCATCTCTGCTCATTGAAAAACCGACAGTGCGTTCTTTGGAACAAACGACATTGCTAAAAACTCAAATTTAAAAGACTTGTAACTCGGACTGCAAGTCTCTTCTGCTGCAAATAGTCCCTGTGTACGCAAGTCGTTGCAATCTGCGGCCATAGTTTGCTAAATGACCAAAATTGATGATGCCAAAATAAACGTACTACCTTTCAATGGTTTTTCCATAGGACGATGTTTACCGTAACACACCATTACGTGTTGTTGGCGCCAGCAATGTCAAAGTTAAATTTCGGCAAAACAATTTCACCATCTCGTCGGGAATTACAAGACAACGCATGAAACATTTTTGCTAGCTCCCAGAAGTTTCGATTTTGTTGTTCCAATAAAATGAAAACTGCTCCTTATTTTTTGTTGGTCTTGAGTTAGATCCCACTTCTGATATCGGCGAGTTAAGGATTTCAGGGATTCCTGAATCGTTGTTTCCGTTATTGGCTTCCATTTTTGTCGCTAAAATTGTGCAGCGAGTCTCAACGTGCTTTCTGGTTGAATTTCTTCAGTACAGGAGACTGAAAATGAGACGCTCATTTACCACTACTAGTGATGTTTATAGTTGTGTCTCTCTCTACATTTTCGCTTTTAATTTTATAAAGATTCTCTTTTCTTTATGTTCTCATTTACGTTTTGAGAATCCTCGGCAAGGTACCACTATTCCCTTAGTGTCTTTTTCTTTAGTCCATATGGCATTTTTCACCCATCTCTTTATCACAGTATTTTCCAACTGTTTCAATACGGTTTTTTTCACCCGTTTCACCACAGTCTCTTTGAACTGTGCCATTACGGTCTGTTTCGCCTGTTTTGCCGTAGTCTCTTCCAACTGTGCCATTACGGTTTGCTTCACTCGTTCACTTCATCTAGGGTCTTTTTCCAACCTAAGTGTAAGATCGATTCGTGTACTTGATTTATTACCGACCACCTAAAGGTTCTGGGAATGACTGGCAAACACGTTCTTTGAATTTTTCTGTAAAGCACATTAGCTCTCACATCATAAGTTGCAGCTTAAACTTTAGAAAGTTCGCGCTCATTTAACTTGTTAATTGTTTAAAAATTATCCTGGTCAAGTTGTTGCTCGGCTTGAATCCAATTTTCAGAAATTTTCATCAACTGTACATGTTTTTCTTCAACTTCGTTTTGATTATATATTTCTTATCAGGCAAAGGATTCCTTGACAAAAACATTTGCCTTCACGATATTGAATCACAACCTCACCGACGCGGATATAGCCTGTACCAATGCGCCCTTTATTCACTTTCGTTATTTTTGTTTGATGACTAGCCCTATCTTATTCTTTTTTCCACGTGCGAAGATCAAACACATAACAATCGCATGCCATTTCACTCAGTCACCCGGCTGCCGCCCCCTTGACATTGCCTGTAAAAAATTTGTGCTTATAACTAGGCTATTTCATCTGATCATTCGATTTTCATGAAATTCGGTGAGCCAATTCATATTATTAGCAAATATACATATATGTATGTTTACCAAATTTTATTACGATATTTTAAATGTTGCGGGAAAAATCACTGTGCTCCGTGTTGCAGGGGCGGGAAGGGGCGTATCAAAAATTTTAAATAACTTCATCTGCCTACACACTATATGAGTCTGCATACCAGCTGATCTAGAATGTATACATTTTATAGGGTCGGAAACGCTTCCTTCTGCCTGGTTTTTACACTGTGGTGACTTTAAAATACCCTTTTACCCTATGGGTACAGGGTATAAAAAGAGAAGATTAGAAGTTAACAGAAACTTACTTTTGTTGCGGGAGCAAAATCCCACAATACAACAAACACAACAACGAAACGTGTCACAAGCGCGAAGTAAACGGCCGCGAGCGCGAGCAAAAGAAATGTAAGCAAAGGAAGAGAGCAAGAGCACCACACAAACAACAACACTACAGTGCACTTGAGAGCGCGGCTACAAACATGAAAGAGAAGAGATAAAAATGAAAAATTACCAACGAAACAACAGCAAAACTATATGTTTGCTATTGTGTTGTTATAAAGCGAATGTAGTAATAGATAATTGCAACAATATTTGTTAATATTGCACGAATTAAACAAGAGGAGAAATAACAATATTTAGAAAAAGTTTATTCACAGTGAAAAGTTAATAAAGTTAATTAAACTGGAGTGCAAAAAAAAACACGACCGGTTTTGATGAGTAACAGTACTGTGGTATTCCTGCATTATAAAATCCATATCATACTTGTTTTTTTTTTAACCAAATTTAAACCTAATTTTAATTTTATTTAAAGATTTTTAATTTGATTTAATTTAATTTAATTTGATTTTTATTTCAAGAAATCCCTCAAGGTTACTTATTTATTAAATTAAAACACGCTTCGATTTTCATTTGTGTTCTCTTTTTTGTGTGCCCGTGTCTTTCTTAGTCGGTAACCTCATAGCAATTGTTTGGAAGGACTCTATTGATCTTCTATAGGCCTCTGTACTTAGGAGCGAACTTCTTACACGATCGGGGAGTCACGTTAACATTGCGAATAGCTACAAAATCATTGACCTTATAAGTCAGTGGGGCCCTATGCCTTAATATTCATATTTGCCTTCTTCCTAGCAACTTTAATATTACTGGGTTTTCTCAACTGAATTTCTCTTCAAGATATTCGGTTATTTCGTCTGTTGCGGGACTTGCTGGTCGCAACCAAATAACATTGACGGAGTTTTGCCTGTACTACACTGCTGTGAGTTATTAATAGCGAATTTCACCCGGTTGATCAATTTATACTAACCGTCTCGGGCTAGAGACTCGGACAACTTTCCTAACATTGGGGCTAATACAAGGGTAATGCGCTCAACCTGCCCAGTAGGCTAGCCTTAGCTACCTTAATATGCTCAATATTACGGTTTTCTACAAAACTAGCAAATTCAAACGAGATGAAACACGTACCTCTATCGGATATAATCGTTCGTGGGCGACTATAATATTCAAAATATTTCTCTAACACTGCATTTTCTTCTTTAATACTAATGAAATTTACGTGATACAACTTTACAAACTCTGTGAATGCGTCTATGACTACTAATAGGTGTTTTCTTTTAGAAGTTAGACAGGCAATGTGTTTAAGAATTAACATGTTAGTTTCTAAGGCTGCGATGTGTATAAATAAATATACTCAAAATACAGAACACATGGTCAGTAGAAATACATAAATTTAAACACTTGTAACAAAAATATCCTATGCACCATACATCAAGGTACATAAATATAGTCAATAACCAAACATCTAACGACCAACGGATGTCAGGTTAAAAATAATGTCAACCCCCGATTGCTATGACGCGACCTTTTAGCGATCGTGTCAAGCATTAGAATAAGATCCCCCTAACCTAAGAATGTCACCCATAGAGTTTAAGAAACACTATATAAGCAGAAGAATTTTGTAAATAAATTCAGTTCAATATTTGAATTCACTAAATGAAGATTGGGTTTTTATTTCCTCTACCCAGAATCCCTATTCATTTTTGGTACTTCGTGAAAGAACTCTGTAGTTTTTCCCCACCAGTGGTAAGAGACTCAGAGATTAATCAGCTCTTTAAAGTCTGAAATATTATCAGCTTAAGGTAGCAAAAATAAAAAACTCTTGTTTTCCTCCATTAGTGGTAAGAAACGGAGTATAAATTTTCTAATACAACATTGCGTATATGCAAAGTGTGCGTTCCACGGTTTGCTAAGGCGCATTCGAGTTTCGCGACACGGTGGAAAATATAAGGCGTATTCGAAGCCTAAATATCGAAAGTGATTCGCATGTAAAGCGAGTGTGTGCGGCGTATTCGAAGCCAGAATATCGAAAGTGAATAAATCACACCAAAAGCGGCAGGTGCTATAATAAAGAAGAAAGAATTATAGAAGACAAAGACGTGGGCAGGACATCATCAGCGATATCTTCGACGACATCATCGACAATATCTTCAGCGACATCATCGACGACATCTTCGGCGACATCATCGACGACATCTTCGGCGACATCATCCAAGACATCATCGACGACAGCTGCGACGACTTCAAAGACAACATCCCAGATAAGAAAACTAATACATTATAATATATACGTTAATGGCTAGATTAAAGAAATAGAATCCTTAGAAGCTAGTAGAATAACTAGCGCAGTAGCGAAAGAGGTGAACGAAATTCGAACTAAATGGATATTTAATCATAACCAATTACTGAAGGTTGGAATAATCGATCACGATTATTTCAATCAAAGGAAGTATGAGAAAGGGTTAGGTATTTTTGATGAGATTAAATCAAAATAGCCCTTGACAGGTGTTAGTGGTCCTGCAGTCGTCGAGGCAAAGGCAATTAGGCAACCTGTAAAAACAATAGCCATGGGTAATGTTGATGCGGTCACGGTGGGTAGCGAGAATGCCAATATTAAGGAGGAGTTTGAGGAGAAAGTAAGTCAACTTCGGTAAGGTAAAAAAGAAAATAAGCGAGCTTGAGGAAGCAGTCGAAGAATTGGAATTCGATGAGCAGAACACCTTAGCAATGCTAGAGGAAAAATTAAACAATAAGGTAGAATACAATTTTGAGACTTTTAATGCCAATCTACGCAGCCTAAAATTCAGGTGCCCACTTTTTTCGGAGAACCGAAAGAGTGGGATCTGTTCGCGGAATTATTTGTAGAACTTATTGATGAAAGAGAGGATCTGAGTTCTGCTCTTAAATTTAATTATTTAAAACCGCATTACAGGGAAAGGCACGGAGCATGGTTGCTCAGTTATTGTCAGGCTCTGCCGACAATTACAATGCTGCTTGGAATTTGCTAACCAAGCGGTACGAAAATAATCGAAGTGTGTTTTCGGAACAATTAAGTCGGATTGTTGAATTGCCGGTAATCAACAATGAATCCGCAAAGAATTTAAGATTGGTGATTGACATAATTAATACATTTAGTAAAAATAAAATCAAATTTATCGGATGAAGTTGACGTGATATTCGCGCAACTCACTCTGAGAAAATTTGATAGAGAGGCTATATGAGAGTCAAGTCAAAAAGTCAAGACAGCTACCAAACTTATCTGACGTCATGGAATATTTGGAGCAAAGATATTGCTCACTAAGTTATATACGAAAAGAGGAGAAAAAACCGATTCAAAGAGCATTGTATGCGGTATTTACAGAAGGTTGTTGGGCACAGCACAATGCAGTGCTATAAGTTTAAAGGATTGACACCTATGGAAAGGGTCGATATTATTATTCTTTTTTTATTATTATTCTATTATGCTAAAATGCACTAATGAAGTGTTGTGTGCAATATGCAAAAATACTCACCATACTTTCTTTGTGAAAGAAAAGAGAGAGGAGTTAATACTTGTATGACGGGGCAACCAGCACTGTTGGCCACTGCGTTGATACAAGTTGGAAAAGGAAATGAAGAGTTTGAAACTTTAAGAGTTTTAATTGATCCTGGTTCACAAATCACAATTGTATCTGAAGAGGCAGTACAGTTATTAAAGTTAAACATAAGGAGTTCACAGAAATAAGTGGTATATCTTCGACAAGAACGAGTATGTCAAAACTTAAAGCAGAGATGGCAATTAAAATAAATAAAAAAATTCTTAAGGTTGAAGCAGTCGTATTGCCCAAGTTAATGAAAGCGCTTTCCTTAAGGATAACAAATGTCAAAGTGGCAATCTTACGTATTAGCTGACTCCAATTTTAATAAACCCGGTAGGGTAGATATAATAGTGGGCGCGGTTACATACAGCGATATTGTTAAAAACGGAATTACCAGAGTTAATGGTATGTTAGGCCAAAATACTCACTTTGGTTGGATTATTTCGGGATGCATTAAGTCTAAAGGCAATAAATCTATAGTAGCCACAACACTGGATGTAACGGACTTAGAGCGATTTTGGGAAATGGAAGAAGACGAGAAAGAGGATATTGAAGCCAACACATGTGAGGAAAATTTAATCAATACAACGAGGAAAGATTCCTCTTGTAGATATGTGGTAACGATGCCATTTAAAAAAAAGAAAAAGAGTTAGGAAACTCTAAGCCTCAAGCAACGACGCGGTTTCTCAATTTGGAGAACAAATTTGAGAAAAATCCGAAACTAAAAGATGAATATGTTAAGTTCATCAATGAATATCTGGAATTGGGACATATGGTCGGAACAAATGACGAGGGTTCTTACTATTTACCCCATCAAGCAGTTATTAAAGATTCAAGTCTAGCCACTAAACTAAGTATTCGAGTAGAGGTTTATTAGAGACTAAACTTATGCATAAGAATATAAGCTGCAGCGCAGGCAGCGAGAAAATCAATGTAAAGCAGAAATGAAAGAATGTCCCTTACAATTCACAGATCGGATCATTCGAGAATAATAAGAAAGAGATAGACATACTGCGGTGCTTATATACATATTTTAACACTCCTCAACGCGAAATCTATCTTATACAAAAATTATTTTAATTCCATCATTTCTGTAAACTTTACATGTTTGACCTTACATAAGTTCTTTGTTAATATATATGAGGTCATACTATCAGTGGGAATGTATTTGATATCTATTACATTTTCTTTATATATTTCCCTTACAAAATGATATTTTATTTCAATATGCTTGCTACATGAATGAAATTTAGCATCTTTAGCAAGACATTGTGCGCTCTGGTTGTCGCTATAAATTAGCAGCTTCGCCATCGGCCCGAATCCCATCTCGTTGATCAGGTTTCTGATGTATATCGCTTTTTTGGCTGCTGTAGAAAGTGATACGTACTCGGCCTCCGTGCTACTGAGGGCAACCAGATTTTGCTTCTTTGATTCCCATGACACCGCCGCTCCAGCAATAGGAAATGACCAATCGGTGAACGACTTCCGATCGTTGCAATCGCCAGCCCAGTCCGCATTAACAAAACAGTGGATAGGAACACCAGTTTTGCTATAATGAAGTCTCACATCTGAGGTACCTCTTAGATATCTCGATACCCTCTTGACTGCAACCTCATGTTCCTTGTGCGGATCTGCATTTCTCTGCGCCAATTTAACCACAGAGTGTATTATATCTGGCCGTGTAGTCAACGCCAAATACAATAAAGAACCAATGAGTGATTGATAGCGTGTCTTGTCCACCTGACCGCAATCATCGCTATCGCACTTCGTCTGGAACCCAACCTCTAGAGGAGTCGCGTTCGGCTCGCAGTCCTGCATACCATATTCATGCAACGAGCCTTCGATGTACTGCTTGTGGCCTATGGAGACATTGCCAGTCTTGCCATCTCACTCGATTTCCATCCCCTAAAAATGATGGAGTTCACCGCCGTCGACTACTTCAAATTTGTTTGATATGAGCTGCTTTATGTAGGCCACGTCGTCTTTTCTGGTACATGCAAGTATAAAATCGGCAACATATACAACAATAATAGATAAATACCCATTGACTTTGCTCGTGTATATACACGGTTCGCTTACACACGGAACGAAACCAATCTTCAAAAGAACACTATCCAGCTTTTGGTTCCACCCACGCCCATTCTGTTTCAAGCCGTATAACGATTTATGTAGCTTGAGTACACGCTTGGGATGATCAGCATCGACAAAACCTTCAGGTTGTCGCAAATAAACGTCATCTTGTAGGTTACTATTGAGGTATGCTGCAGAGACATCCATCTGGTAGAAGTGCATCTCGTGCTCCACCGGCAACGCAATCACCAGTCTGATTGAGGAATAACGTGCAACCGGGGAAAAGTTTCCTTGAAAGGTTTCCTTGTAGTTAATTCCATATTGTTGACCACACCCTTTTGCGACCAATCTTGCCTTGAAACGCTGAACTTTGCCACTCTCATCCCGTTTGGTGGTAAAAACCCATTTACAACCGATAACCTTTTTGTTTGCAGGAAGATCAACCAAACTCCATGTCTTAATATTTTCTAGGTTGTCATACTCCTTCTGCATTGCTGATTTTCAGTTTTCCGACTGCTCTGACTTAAATAACTCATTTATACAGGTAGGAACAATAACGTCTTTCGCATTTAGTACATTGAGCATATTGTACTCTCTTCGTGGACGACCAGCACGCCCAGTGCGAACAATCTTTGGTCTCCCTGGTCCTCTTCGGGTATATGGTTGCTCCTCCTCAGCATTTTCTTCGTCACTACTTTGCTCATCAACAATTGGAATTTGCTGCTCCACAGGATTTTCTTGGATTTCATCATTATCATCATCATCATCATCGCAATCAAGTTTTTCATTTGGCTGAAAGATTACCACATCTGACTCACATGATGATTCTCGACCGTGCTCCAACTCTTTCATGAACTTGTGCTCCAAAAACACGAAATCTCGGGATACTACTACGGTCCTTTTGACAGGGTTGTAAAGACGATAAGCCTTGGCAGTCTCGGAGTAAAACACGCTTCGATTTTCATTTGTGTTCTCTTTTTTGTGTGCCCGTGTCTTTCTTAGTCGGTAACCTCATAGCAATTGTTTGGAAGGACTCTATTGATCTTCTATAGGCCTCTGTACTTAGGAGCGAACTTCTTACACGATCGGGGAGTCACGTTAACATTGCGAATAGCTACAAAATCATTGACCTTATAAGTCAGTGGGGCCCTATGCCTTAATATTCATATTTGCCTTCTTCCTAGCAACTTTAATATTACTGGGTTTTCTCAACTGAATTTCTCTTCAAGATATTCGGTTATTTCGTCTGTTGCGGGACTTGCTGGTCGCAACCAAATAACATTGACGGAGTTTTGCCTGTACTACACTGCTGTGAGTTATTAATAGCGAATTTCACCCGGTTGATCAATTTATACTAACCGTCTCGGGCTAGAGACTCGGACAACTTTCCTAACATTGGGGCTAATACAAGGGTAATGCGCTCAACCTGCCCAGTAGGCTAGCCTTAGCTACCTTAATATGCTCAATATTACGGTTTTCTACAAAACTAGCAAATTCAAACGAGATGAAACACGTACCTCTATCGGATATAATCGTTCGTGGGCGACTATAATATTCAAAATATTTCTCTAACACTGCATTTTCTTCTTTAATACTAATGAAATATACGTGATACAACTTTACAAACTCTGTGAATGCGTCTATGACTACTAATAGGTGTTTTCTTTTAGAAGTTAGACAGGCAATGTGTTTAAGAATTAACATGTTAGTTTCTAAGGCTGCGATGTGTATAAATAAATATACTCAAAATACAGAACACATCGTCAGTAGAAATACATAAATTTAAACACTTGTAACAAAAATATCCTATGCACCATACATCAAGGTACATAAATATAGTCAATAACCAAACATCTAACGACCAACGGATGTCAGGTTAAAAATAATGTCAACCCCCGATTGCTATGACGCGACCTTTTAGCGATCGTGTCAAGCATTAGAATAAGATCCCCCTAACCTAAGAATGTCACCCATAGAGTTTAAGAAACACTATATAAGCAGAAGAATTTTGTAAATAAATTCAGTTCAATATTTGAATTCACTAAATGAAGATTGGGTTTTTATTTCCTCTACCCAGAATCCCTATTCATTTTTGGTACTTCGTGAAAGAACTCTGTAGTTTTCCCCCACCAGTGGTAAGAGACTCAGAGATTAATCAGCTCTTTAAAGTCTAAAATATTATCAGCTTAAGGTAGCAAAAATAAAAAACTCTTGTTTTCCTCCATTAGTGGTAAGAAATGGAGTATAAATTTTCTAATACAACATTGCGTATATGCAAAGTGTGCGTTCCACGGTTTGCTAAGGCGCATTCGAGTTTCGCGACACGGTGGAAAATATAAGGCGTATTCGAAGCCTAAATATCGAAAGTGATTCGCATGTAAAGCGAGTGTGTGCGGCGTATTCGAAGTCAGAATATCGAAAGTGAATAAATCACACCAAAAGCGGCAGGTGCTATAATAAAGAAGAAAGAATTATAAAAGACAAAGACGT
This sequence comes from Drosophila nebulosa, assembly GCA_024703675.1. Classification (NCBI taxonomy): domain Eukaryota; kingdom Metazoa; phylum Arthropoda; class Insecta; order Diptera; family Drosophilidae; genus Drosophila; species Drosophila nebulosa. The sequence goes on from JANFPS010000033.1 coordinate 27,914, forward strand.
GGGCAGGACATCATCAGCGATATCTTCGACGACATCATCGACAATATCTTCAGCGACATCATCGACGACATCTTCGGCGACATCATCGACGACATCTTCGGCGACATCATCCAAGACATCATCGACGACAGCTGCGACGACTTCAAAGACAACATCCCAGATAAGAAAACTAATACATTATAATATATACGTTAATGGCTAGATTAAAGAAATAGAATCCTTAGAAGCTAGTAGAATAACTAGCGCAGTAGCGAAAGAGGTGAACGAAATTCGAACTAAATGGATATTTAATCATAACCAATTACTGAAGGTTGAAATAATCGATCACGATGCAGTCGTCGAGGCAAAGGCAATTAGGCAACCTGTAAAAACAATAGCCATGGGTAATGTTGATGCGGTCACGGTGGGTAGCGAGAATGCCAATATTAAGGAGGAGTTTGAGGAGAAAGTAAGTCAACTTCGGTAAGGTAAAAAAGAAAATAAGCGAGCTTGAGGAAGCAGTCGAAGAATTGGAATTCGATGAGCAGAACACCTTAGCAATGCTAGAGGAAAAATTAAACAATAAGGTAGAATACAATTTTGAGACTTTTAATGCCAATCTACGCAGCCTAAAATTCAGGTGCCCACTTTTTTCGGAGAACCGAAAGAGTGGGATCTGTTCGCGGAATTATTTGTAGAACTTATTGATGAAAGAGAGGATCTGAGTTCTGCTCTTAAATTTAATTATTTAAAACCGCATTACAGGGAAAGGCACGGAGCATGGTTGCTCAGTTATTGTCAGGCTCTGCCGACAATTACAATGCTGCTTGGAATTTGCTAACCAAGCGGTACGAAAATAATCGAAGTGTGTTTTCGGAACAATTAAGTCGGATTGTTGAATTGCCGGTAATCAACAATGAATCCGCAAAGAATTTAAGATTGGTGATTGACATAATTAATACATTTAGTAAAAATAAAATCAAATTTATCGGATGAAGTTGACGTGATATTCGCGCAACTCACTCTGAGAAAATTTGATAGAGAGGCTATATGAGAGTCAAGTCAAAAAGTCAAGACAGCTACCAAACTTATCTGACGTCATGGAATATTTGGAGCAAAGATATTGCTCACTAAGTTATATACGAAAAGAGGAGAAAAAACCGATTCAAAGAGCATTGTATGCGATATTTACAGAAGGTTGTTGGGCACAGCACAATGCAGTGCTATAAGTTTAAAGGATTGACACCTATGGAAAGGGTCGATATTATTATTCTTTTTTTATTATTATTCTATTATGCAATTATGCACTAGATGTTTAAAGCATTCTAGCACTAAAAAATGCACTAATGAAGTGTTGTGTGCAATATGCAAAAATACTCACCATACTTTCTTTGTGAAAGAAAAGAGAGAGGAGTTAATACTTGTATGACGGGGCAACCAGCACTGTTGGCCACTGCGTTGATACAAGTTGGAAAAGGAAATGGAGAGTTTGAAACTTTAAGAGTTTTAATTGATCCTGGTTCACAAATCACAATTGTATCTGAAGAGGCAGTACAGTTATTACAGTTAAACATAAGGATTTCACAGAAATAAGTGGTATATCTTCGACAAGAACGAGTATGTCAAAACTTAAAGCAGAGATGGCAATTAAAATAAATAAAAAAATTCTTAAGGTTGAAGCAGTCGTATTGCCCAAGTTAATGAAAGCGCTTTCCTTAAGGATAACAAATGTCAAAGTGGCAATCTTACGTATTAGCTGACTCCAATTTTAATAAACCCGGTAGGGTAGATATAATAGTGGGCGCGGTTACATACAGCGATATTGTTAAAAACGGAATTACCAGAGTTAATGGTATGTTAGGCCAAAATACTCACTTTGGTTGGATTATTTCGGGATGCATTAAGTCTAAAGGCAATAAATCTATAGTAGCCACAACACTGGATGTAACGGACTTAGAGCGATTTTGGGAAATGGAAGAAGACGAGAAAGAGGATATTGAAGCCAACACATGTGAGGAAAATTTAATCAATACAACGAGGAAAGATTCCTCTTGTAGATATGTGGTAACGATGCCATTTAAAAAAAAGAAAAAGAGTTAGGAAACTCTAAGCCTCAAGCAACGACGCGGTTTCTCAATTTGGAGAACAAATTTGAGAAAAATCCGAAACTAAAAGATGAATATGTTAAGTTCATCAATGAATATCTGGAATTGGGACATATGGTCGGAACAAATGACGAGGGTTCTTACTATTTACCCCATCAAGCAGTTATTAAAGATTCAAGTCTAGCCACTAAACTAAGTATTCGAGTAGAGGTTTATTAGAGACTAAACTTATGCATAAGAATATAAGCTGCAGCGCAGGCAGCGAGAAAATCAATGTAAAGCAGAAATGAAAGAATGTCCCTTACAATTCACAGATCGGATCATTCGAGAATAATAAGAAAGAGATAGACATACTGCGGTGCTTATATACATATTTTAACACTCCTCAACGCGAAATCTATCTTATACAAAAATTATTTTAATTCCATCATTTCTGTAAACTTTACATGTTTGACCTTACATAAGTTCTTTGTTAATATATATGAGGTCATACTATCTGTGGGAATGTATTTGATATCTATTACATTTTCTTTATATATTTCCCTTACAAAATGATATTTTATTTCAATATGCTTGCTACATGAATGAAATTTAGCATCTTTAGCAAGACATTGTGCGCTCTGGTTGTCGCTATAAATTAGCAGCTTCGCCATCGGCCCGAATCCCATCTCGTTGATCAGGTTTCTGATGTATATCGCTTTTTTGGCTGCTGTAGAAAGTGATACGTACTCGGCCTCCGTGCTACTGAGGGCAACCAGATTTTGCTTCTTTGATTCCCATGACACCGCCGCTCCAGCAATAGGAAATGACCAATCGGTGAACGACTTCCGATCGTTGCAATCGCCAGCCCAGTCCGCATTAACAAAACAGTGGATAGGAACACCAGTTTTGCTATAATGAAGTCTCACATCTGAGGTACCTCTTAGATATCTCGATACCCTCTTGACTGCAACCTCATGTTCCTTGTGCGGATCTGCATTTCTCTGCGCCAATTTAACCACAGAGTGTATTATATCTGGCCGTGTAGTCAACGCCAAATACAATAAAGAACCAATGAGTGATTGATAGCGTGTCTTGTCCACCTGACCGCAATCATCGCTATCGCACTTCGTCTGGAACCCAACCTCTAGAGGAGTCGCGTTCGGCTCGCAGTCCTGCATACCATATTCATGCAACGAGCCTTCGATGTACTGCTTGTGGCCTATGGAGACATTGCCAGTCTTGCCATCTCACTCGATTTCCATCCCCTAAAAATGATGGAGTTCACCGCCGTCGACTACTTCAAATTTGTTTGATATGAGCTGCTTTATGTAGGCCACGTCGTCTTTTCTGGTACATGCAAGTATAAAATCGGCAACATATACAACAATAATAGATAAATACCCATTGACTTTGCTCGTGTATATACACGGTTCGCTTACACACGGAACGAAACCAATCTTCAAAAGAACACTATCCAGCTTTTGGTTCCACCCACGCCCATTCTGTTTCAAGCCGTATAACGATTTATGTAGCTTGAGTACACGCTTGGGATGATCAGCATCGACAAAACCTTCAGGTTGTCGCAAATAAACGTCATCTTGTAGGTTACTATTGAGGTATGCTGCAGAGACATCCATCTGGTAGAAGTGCATCTCGTGCTCCACCGGCAACGCAATCACCAGTCTGATTGAGGAATAACGTGCAACCGGGGAAAAGTTTCCTTGAAAGGTTTCCTTGTAGTTAATTCCATATTGTTGACCACACCCTTTTGCGACCAATCTTGCCTTGAAACGCTGAACTTTGCCACTCTCATCCCGTTTGGTGGTAAAAACCCATTTACAACCGATAACCTTTTTGTTTGCAGGAAGATCAACCAAACTCCATGTCTTAATATTTTCTAGGTTGTCATACTCCTTCTGCATTGCTGATTTTCAGTTTTCCGACTGCTCTGACTTAAATAACTCATTTATACAGGTAGGAACAATAACGTCTTTCGCATTTAGTACATTGAGCATATTGTACTCTCTTCGTGGACGACCAGCACGCCCAGTGCGAACAATCTTTGGTCTCCCTGGTCCTCTTCGGGTATATGGTTGCTCCTCCTCAGCATTTTCTTCGTCACTACTTTGCTCATCAACAATTGGAATTTGCTGCTCCACAGGATTTTCTTGGATTTCATCATTATCATCATCATCATCATCGCAATCAAGTTTTTCATTTGGCTGAAAGATTACCACATCTGACTCACATGATGATTCTCGACCGTGCTCCAACTCTTTCATGAACTTGTGCTCCAAAAACACGAAATCTCGGGATACTACTACGGTCCTTTTGACAGGGTTGTAAAGACGATAAGCCTTGGCAGTCTGGGAGTAACCTACCAAAATATGCTGTTTCCCGTTCGCTGAAAACTTGTTCTTATGAGTTTTATCTAATACAATAGCTTTCATACCAAATACTTTAAGATGAGATACGCTTGGCTTTTTCCCATACCAAACCTCGTATGGAGTTTTGTCAGGCAAAGTTGCAATTTCTGCTCTGTTCCGTAAATATGCAGCCGTCATTATCGCCTCGCCAACTCCAGCATGCACTATCATGCTTCGCGCCATCTCCACCAAGGTTCTATTGGCGCGCTCCGCCACACCATTTTGTTGTGGAGTGTGGGGAACAGTGAGTTGTCTTTTTATTCCATGACTCGATAAGAAATGTTCAAATACATTGCTCAGGTACTCACGACCAATGTCGCTTCGTATGGCTTTTATACGCTCACCCGTCTGATTTTCTGCTAGCATTTTGAAATTTTTGAATTTCTGGAAAATATCGCTCTTGTTCTTTAACATGTATACCGATACATAAACTATCGAAATTTAAATGTCCGAACCGATCATGCTATTTGACCAGCTGATTTACATTTGCTTCTGCGGCAAAAACTGTTTTTTGTTTTACTTTCAAACAAAAACAAACCGTTGTGTTTCTCTGCGATCATTAAATCACGATTGTTACTGTCTTTAACAAACACTTTGTTTTTCACAAAATTTACTCTTAAGCCATTTTCTGTTGCCTTTGATTCCGAAATAAAATTACATTGTAAGTCCTTTACATATAGCACGTCAACTAATTGCCAACAAGATTATAACGAGCATTTCATCAGGCACTTGTTCCTGAATTTCATTTAACTTTTCTACGACATTAGAAAAATTATTCAAATGCTCTCGAATACAATTGCTTAAACAACTGTATTTTTCTAGCCGGACCGGAGGACATGTGTATCGCGGATAACTTTGCCTATGCTTCGTTCGCGGTTTTACAATGTTTTATACCGTTGATCTGCGACGGACTTACGCACAACAATATACTTGCGAGGGCTTTCTCGTCTTTACTGTCAAACAACTCCTTTTGTTCAGCCGTATCAGACGCCTCTTTTTTTAACCGACCACATGTCACCGACCACAACTCAGAATGAATCAACAGACTTTTCATCTGTACTGACCATACACTATAATTTTCACCATCTAGTTTTTCGATTGAAAATTATGTACTCATCTTGAACAAATCTCTCACAAGTCTTTCCGACCAACCCGCACGGTTTTACTTTCTGCTGCCTGGGCCCTATTCGAGTAGAGGTTTATTAGAGACTAAACTTATGCATAAGAATATAAGCTGCAGCGCAGGCAGCGAAAAAATCAATGTAAAGCAGAAATGAAAGAATGTCCGTTACAATTCACAGATCGGATCATTCGAGAATAATAAGTAAGAGATAGACATACTGCTGTGCTTATATACATATTTTAACACTAAGAGTTGTTGATGACGCTTCCGCAAAGACAACAAATAATAAAAGTCTAAAGGGTCGCAAGGGTTCTTGCAGAAATAGCACACAAATGTCAGGACAAAATGGTTAGCGAGGTCATTCGAGATGAATTTTACATGGACGATTTAATGACTGGGGGTGTGACTATAGAAGAATCAAAGCAGAAAGTATAACAAGTGTCCAAAGAATTGGAAAAAGCGGGAATGAACTTAAGAAAATGGATTTCTAACAGATCAGAGATCGTCGAAAACGTAAGTGATACGGGCGATATTAAAGTTTTAAAAAACGATCAAAATGAATCAGTTAAAACATTGGGGTTACAGTAGGAGCCATTTAAAGATGAATTCAAGTTTAAGGTACACTGTGACAATGACAGAAAAACAAATAAGAGATCGGTATTGTCCACATTAGCAAAAATTTATGATCTTTTAGGATGGCTAGCACCAGTGACAGTCATTGGAAAGTTGTTTATGCAAAAATTGTGGCCAAAGTTGGGATGAGGAATTGTCTGAAAAAGACAACTTAGAATGGAATACATTTAAAGATAATTTGATAACGTTGGAAGAAATAAGGATACCCCGATGGATTAGAACACAGCCGAAGGAGCTCGTGCAGATTCACGGTTTCGATGACGCATTAGAAAAAGCATATGCAGCGGTAGTATATGCAAAGATAGGTATGGCAGTCACATTGATAGCCAGTAAAAATCCGATTAAGATTGTACAATCACTCTCTGTTGGATAAAAAATACGACGTGTAAAGAAAAGTTTATTAGGCGACGAACAGAAGATATCCGAAAAATAAAGGACGTGGCTTGGGGACATGTAAGGTCCGAAGATAATCCTGCTGATATAGCTTCAAGAGGGGTATGTCCAGATAAATTAAAGAACTATAGCCTTTGGTGGACTAGCCCTAATTGGCTAGTGGAGCCAAAAAAAAGAACGGGTGTTGACAAAGTTATTGTCAACACAATACTTATAAATTCAGAAGGTAATATAATGAAAGAACTAATGCAGAAGTATTCTTGCCTGAACAAGTTAGTCAATATAAAGGCATACATATTACGATTCATTGCAGTTAGGATAAAAAAGAAGACATATCCATCTTATTTGACAGTCAAAGAACTTAAGAAAAAAATGCATAATTAAATATCAACAATGTCAGCATATTTTGAAATGCTAAGTAAAGGAACAAAATTAGTGCATAAGATGAGGGTAGTATGCACAAAACTGCACCGTTTCGAAGATCAGTGCAATTTAGTATTGGATAACATGGTTAAACAAATAAACGAGATTACAGACAACAATAAGCTATTTGTGGTAGATAGTAAAACTCGTCATAGGCGCGCACCGCTAGAATTTATGGGGTCGCTTTACCACATATTATTTGGTATTTTGGATGCAGACGATAAGTAGACAATGGAAAACAATATGAGAAATCTGTTGTCAAACCAAAGAAGTCTAAGAGAGTTAGAAGAAAAAAACATCAATTGTAAACTCAGCAGCAAACATCCTCAAAAGCCCCATCGATGAAATAAATGATAATTTCTTCAACATGAATAGGAGCATTGAAAATATGACAGAAGTTCTGAAGGAAAACTATTATGTATACAAAGAGTCAATAAAGTTTTTTATGATCACAAAACAACTCAGTTCTGTAATTGATGAATGTGAAAAAAATACAGGCAGGAATTATAAGTCTTCTGATAGATATCAATCATGGAAGGTTAAATCCAAACATTGTAAAACCATTTGATAATGCATGTAAAATCACCCCACTTAAACAAAATAATTGTTGAGCTACAGTCATATTGGGTCGAGCTAGAGAGTAGTAGCAGTTGGTTGTTTAAGGTACCACCTCATACAAAGGATAGAATTTAATGCAGTAATGGACCACAGGAGACGGTAGATATTCCGGAACAAGGAATTTTAAGCATTAGATCAGAGTGCACCCTTAGAGCAGAAGACAAAATATTAGTTGCTCACTATAGAATCCATTCAGAGTCCCATCAGTCTATTACTATACCACATATAGGCGATATTAGCGCAGTACCGAGCATAATATGGAATTCAGTAGGAGTTAAAGTGGTTAATCATACAGCAGAAATATCAAAATTAAATAGTGAGTTAAAATCCTTAAAAGTATTAGTAATTATATTAGTTATAATCCTTATAATAAACGCTATATAAAAAATGAATGTAACATGAAGACTACAGACCAAAACATTTGCCGGCCCTTTGCAGAATGTTTAAGAATAAACATGTTAGTTTCTAAGGCTGCGATGTGTATAAATAAATATACTCAAAATACAGAACACATCGTCAGTAGAAATACATAAATTTAAACACTTTTAACAAAAACATCCTATGCACCATACATCAAGGTACATAAATATAGTCAATAACCAAACATCTAACGACCAACGGATGTCAGGTTAAAAATAATGTCAACCCCCGATTGCTATGACGCGACCTTTTAGCGATCGTGTCAAGCATTAGAATAAGATCCCCCTAACCTAAGAATGTCACCCATAGAGTTTAAGAAACACTATATAAGCAGAAGAATTTTGTAAATAAATTCAGTTCAATATTTGAATTCACTAAATGAAGATTGGGTTTTATTTCCTCTCCCTGAAATCACTATTCACAATTGACTCAGATGATCAATATGTATAGTGGCCAACGAAACTTTAATTTTTAGGGTACTATGATATACTCTATTAAGTGCAGTCTTGGGGACCGGTGGTGGTAGGTGGCCTAACTTCTCATAACACTTTCTTGATCGATCTCCTTGCATCCGCGCCGGTGCGTACAAGCATAACCCTTCCATATCATTCCTTCTATAAACAATACCGTCCATTAATTCAAAGCCTTTCGCACTGCCGTTTTCGGGTCTCGTATTTGTTCTGTCTGCAACAATAACTAAATATCCTGTGGAGATGCACCAACTACACCTACTGACTTTCTTATTACAACGACTTCCTTATACAAATACACACGGGTTAGGGCTGTTTCTTCCTATATGTGCATACGGTTTACACTGTTTAAGGCTTTTTGCTTTCAAAGATACTCACGTTCTATACGGTTTTCCACTATTTTCTCCTAAAAATACACACGTTTCATACGGTTTAGGGTTACATTCTCTAAGGGGGACACACGGTTGGGTAGTATTTTAAGGACTCTTTACTAAAAAGTCACGCGAATCACTATTCCCTTCCGTAATTTCCTGCAACAACTCGGTCTATCGATTTAAAGCATCTACATGCACCATGTTTGATACCAGGTCTACGAGCAATTAAAGGTTTTCATTTCCATGGACCACCTGGCAATGCGGGGGTTTATCGATTTTTTACGTAGTTTGAACTAATGAGTTACAACCGGTAAGGTTCGATGTATCGAGCCTGTGTCCACTCTGGCCGATGTTCTTTCTTTCGAGTTCGATGGTTGCCGCTAATTGGTCTGCTTCCAATTATTAACCCTCTATTAGTGTTGAGGGGCTGCCTGGCTCGGTCCCTGCTCGCCCCTTGCCGGCTGGAACCGTCTCCCGTTTCCCGAATTCCAGCAGTTGATATTTAGTGTGATTCGACTCGGGTGATGAGTGATGCGGCCAGTTTTGTCCAAGTGTCGCTTGTAGAATTTCCTCGCCACTCCGGTGTTGCCTTTGGGTGAATTCCACTGCTGCTTCTCCGATGTGCGTTTCACTTAGTTTGACACTTTGGCGATTTTGGGCTCGCTAGGACTCTTAAATGCCTTGTAGTATGTTGTATGACAGATAAGCATATGCCCACAGTATTGTAGAGTATACAATATAACAAGTGGTCATATGCCCAAACTAAAAGATGGAGTATGAGCGCATAAGCAAAGTGACACTTTGTCACTTGCTTACACAACCCAGCCAAGGCCAATGTCGAAATATGATCAGCCACTTATATGTGGACTGGCCTGCATCGTGAAATCTGCAGCGAAAGCATTAACGGGTCACATGCGCATTCCAATGCCTTCAGCATATATACTTCACACACACACACATACATGCGGTATTAGCCTTAAGAATGAATTGAACAAAAATTACAGAGGATTCGAAAAGAAACAGTAAAAAGGCACAGACGTGCCGTGTAATTATTTGATTTATTTATTTCTTTAATTGAAACACTTATATGCACATTGGGGTGTTTACATGGCGACTTTGGGAGGTGTTATGTGGCACGCTATCGCCACCCTTTCTTTACGACGAAATTTTTTAGTCGTAGCAAATGTATCATATTGCTAAGGAGTATGAAAACATTTTGCAGCAGCAAGGCCACTCTGAGACTGGAATCCTCGTTGATGAAATCATCAATCATAACCCAAATGGCAGCAATTATACACGCAAACCTTATTACAAAACCAATAAAGTTCACCATGCAAAAGCTAATTGTGCCAAATGACGACGTGACCTGTAGTTATTAGATGTTGGCTGTCGCCAGACTTAGCATCGATCAATGTCCACCATCCAGCTAAAAACAGACATCCATTTTAAGTCTATTCTTTCTTTGTTCACGCATCAAATAGGTAGGGATACCTGTAAATTGCGAAAAAAAAAATTAAATATATATATGAAAAAATAAACGTAAATAAATGAGTATATATATATCTGTAAATTGCGAAAAAAAAAATTAAAAACATATATGAAAAAAACGTAAATTAATGAATATATATATACCTGTAAATTGCGTACAAAAATTTAATTAAATAAACATGAAAAAAAGTTCATAAATGAATATATAGTTATGAAATAGAAATTGTTGGCTATGAATTGATCATGACAAAAATGAATTCACAAGATTGCATTAGATATGTATATGAAAAAAAGCCAGATTTTAAAAATAGGGTACTTTCTATAATTAGGAATAGAACAGAGCCAATGTTAGTTTATGACTTAGAACATTAATACATTAAAAAGTATGGGTTAGAGTTCTCCCCGCCTCTGCATTGTACTAGGACCCAGAAAAGGACAGCATTGACTACCATTTAAAAATTGTGGGGTATTCTCGGAAATAGACAGGCACCCCGAATAAGGTCAAATTAATGTCATAAAAATTATGTACAAGGCCTAAACATAATTTTATTTTTACATAAAACTGAAAAACCAATGAATACGTATATAAAAAAAAAAATTCAATTCAATTTGCGTTTCCAAAATGGGAGGCAGAGAATCCAAAGTTAACGATAGTACGACCGACGTCATTAACGTCATAGAGCTTGTGGATTCAACACCACACCTAGGAGTCCAAAACTTTTTTCTAGCGGTTATAGCGATTTTAACAGCTATGAACCTAGTCCTAAAGGCGTACTTAATGTACAAAGGAACGCTTAGGAAAAGATACATAACTAGAGCTAATGATTTAGACAAAGTCTAAAATAGAAAAACAAAATTTTAAATAATGGAATGGTCAGAAATATCGCATTTCATAAAAGAGAATCGTCAAGAATTTGATAAATAATTTAAGTGCCTTAATAAGAAAGCACCGATATCAAATAAAACAAAAATAAAACATGTGCGGATTCTAATAAATGTGTATAATAACAACCGTAAAATTATACACAAAAACAAAAAGAGATTTACACAGTTACATCTCCCACAAGCAGATGACGTGTTACTAAGATTAAGAGATAATCTTGGGTACTTATCGGAGAGGCACACTTTACACCTATTTCTCCCAAGCGTACGCAGTACACCAGCCAGTTTCGATGAGGGAAACTGACCATGATATCGAGTCGGATTTTGACGATAAAGAGTCTATTGAACTAGGAAAGTCTAGTGGAATGTTACCTTCAAAACGGAGGTTATTACCGAAATAATAACAATTTCGCAACTAAAAAAAAAAAACAAGTAAAAGGAGAGTCTGTAAATGTTATTTCTGCCAAACTCCTAAACCTGGAACAAAAAATAAGAAAAGTTGACTAAGTCTCCGGAAGGAGCTTACATCAATGATGGATTGACACCGGAGCTAGCCAACCAGTACAGCACAGAAGTAGCTGTCAAGGCTATGACTCAAAATTGTGCAATTAATAGAGTAAAAATCATAATGGAGGCAGGCATATTCAATAACATGAATGATGCTATATCCAAATTTGTAAACAGCTGTACAAATGCAAAAGGACAGTCAAATACTGTACCGTACTCCCAACAGCGACAAAATGATTTACTCATGGCACCCGGGGTAATTACCGAGGAAGAGGCAATTACCAAAATAATTACATTTACAATAACGGTGCCAGATATAATAGACCTCAAGGCCAAAATAGAGGTAACTCTAGAGGCCGTAGAAATTCCAATAGGGGAAATAACCACTAAAATGGAGGGTTTTACCGAGATAATAACAATTTTAGGATTGTCCAAGATTCTTCGGAAAACGGACAGAATCCTCCAAATACTCAAACTTAAGTCGTAAAGTCTATACCATCAGCCTTAGCCTTAATTATTTCGTATCTCTTAAGAATGTTGCAACAAACAAGAATATAACATTTTTAATAGATACAGGTGCAGATATTTCTATCTCAAAAGAAAATGCTGATGTCTTTCATGACATCCAAACATATACAAGATAATAGACATTCGAGGTATAGGAGAAGGAGTAATAAACTCCAAAGGACTAGCCTCGATTGAATTACAAACAGGCAAATACATTATTTCATACAAATTTCATCTGCTTCATTCAGACTTCGCAATCGCATGCGATATAATAATAGGATTAAAATTCATAAAAACATTTAATTGCAAATAAGATTACAATAGTTCAGAAGATTGGATTATACTTAGACCACAAAATTTAAAATACCCAATTTATAGTCCAATAACATTCAGTTCTGGTAATAGCTCAATAATTCTACCAGCAACGAAAAATAGAGCTATCTTCAAAAGAAGAAAACATTTTAATTCCAAATCAGGAAATTAAACCGGGTGTTTATGTTGCAAACACTATTGCAACAGCCCAAAATACTTTTGTCCGATTCTTAAATACTACAGATACATGCTTAATGGTAGGCATTAACAACATAAAATTTGAATCACTTTCGAACTACGATGTAGTTTAAAATCGAAAATCTTGAAATGTGTTCGGACTTGATACCGAACCAATCACAGCAAGCAATTTTTACAAATAGAAATTAAGGCTTAAGGATGATGAACCGGTATATGTAAACAAATACCGGAGCCCACATATCCAAACGGAAGAAATCCAGCGTCAGATTGGAAAATTAATTGAACAGGGTATTGTCTGTATCGCCCTATAATAGCCCACTCCTAATAGTCCCAAAGAAAGCTCGGGATCTAGAGAGAAAAAATGGCGACTAGTAATTGACTATCGCCAGATAAACAAAAAATTGCTGTCAGATAAGTTTCCACTCCCCAGAATAGATGATATTCTTGATCAATCGGGTAGAGCTAAACATTTTTTTCCTTGACTTAATGTCAGGATTCCATCAAATTGAACTTGAAGAAAAATCAAGAGATATTCACGTCAAGGCTCATATCGTTTACCTTTCGGTCTAAAAATAGCGCCTAATTCATTTCAAAGAATGATGACAATAGCATTTTCGGGCCTTGAGCCTAGCCAAGCTTTCCTTTATATGGATAACTTTATCGCTATTGGTTGTTCTGAACAACATATGATTAAAAACTTAATAGATGTTTTTGAACTTTGTAGGAAAAACAATCTTAAATTGCATTCAGAAAAATGTTCATTTTTTATGCATGAGGAGACATTTCTGGGTCACAAATGCACAGATAAAGGAATCTTGCCAGATGACAAAAAATTTAAAGTCGTTAAGAATTATCCAGTCCCACATGATGCGCATAGCGCTAGACGTTTTATTGCATTTTGAAATTATTATAGACGTTTTATACGAAACTTCGCCGTATATTCCCTGCACATACAGGATTATGTAAAAAGAATGTACCATTCGAATGGACGACAGAACGCGAAAATGCATTCCAGTACCTAAAAAATAAGCTTGTTCAACTAAAGTACCCAGTACCCAGATTTTAGCAAAGAATTTTGTATAATCACAGATGCAAACAAACAAGTATGTGGAGCAGTTTAAACTCATAACTATAATAGACTCCAACTTCCAGTTACATATGCATCAAGAGCATTCACTGAAGGCGAAAGCAATAAGAGTACTACCAAACAAGAACTAGCAGCTATACATTGGGCAATAACATATTTTCGACCATATATATATGACAAACATTTCACAGTGCGAACAGATCACAGACCATTAACATATTTATTCTCCATGGTCAATCCCAGTTCAAAGTTAACACATATGCGGCTAGAATTAGAAGTGTATGAATTTGCAGTAGAGTTTTTGAGAGCCAAGGACAACTTCGTGGCTGACGCTCTATCACGTATATCAATATCCGAATTAAAGGACATGAACGCAAAAGTCCTGAAAGTCACTACCAGGCAACAAAGTAGACAGAAAAACTGCGCAATTGATAAAGAAGAACTTCTGCCAAGGCAAAAGACTCAAAATGCTTCTAAGCCCAACGTATACGAAGTCATCAAAAATGACGAGGTACGAAAAGTAGAGACCTTGCGAATGACAGACTCCACGTGTTAATTGAAACATGGGAAAAAGTTATAGCAAGAATTAATGTTAGCGATTTATACTCCAATGGAGTTCTCGAGTTAGGTCAGTTTTTCCAAAGGCTTGAATGGCAAGCCGGTGTAAGAATGGCACCGAGCGAAAAGTTCTTTGAATCAATTTCAATAGATACTTTTAAAAATATGGGCAAAAAAATATTGAAATCATTAAGAGTAGCGCTACTCAAGCCGGTGACCCTCGTCCAAGATGAGAAAGAAAAAGAAGCAATACTGTCTACCTACCATGATGATCCAATTCAAGGAGGTCATACTGGCATCACAAGAACGCTAGCGAAAATAAAAAGACACTACTATTGGAAAAATATGACTCGTCATATCAAAGATTACATACGTAGATGTCATAAATGCCAGGTGTCAAAACCAGGACGCATAGAAAAACCCCAATGACCATAACAGAAACACAACAATATGCTTTTGACAGAGTGATAGTAGACACAATTGGTCCACTACCATGCTCAGAAAATGGAGATGAATACGCAGTCACTTTAATATGTGATTTGACAAGGTATTTAGTAGCAATTCCAGTTGCGAACATAATGCAACAACTATAGCAAAAGCAATATTTGAATCTTTTATTCTGAAGTACGGTCCAATGAAAACATTCATTACGGACATGGGAACAGAAAACAAAAACTCAATCATAACAGATTTGTGCAAATACCTAAAAATAGACAACATAACGTCTACTGCAGACCATCACCAGACATTAGGTACAGTTGAAAGAAGTCATTGAACGTTCAACAAGTACATCCGTTCATACATATCAGTAGATAAAACTGATTGGGACCTATGGTACAGTATTTCGTGTATTGTTTTAATACAACACCAACAGTAACTCATAATTATTGTCCGTATGAACTAGTATTTGGATGGCAAAATAACCTACCAATACAATTAAATAGTGTAAATACCATAGAACCTATATATAATATTGAAGATTACTCAAAGCAAGTTAAGTTTAGATTAGAGCAGGCGTATAAAAGAGCTCAGGTACTTTTAGAGAAAAATAAAATTAGACAAAAAGAAATAAAAGACAAACAAATATCAGATTTTAATATAGAAGTACACGACCAAGTTTACTTAAAAAACAATACCGGTCATAAATTAGAACCCTCATATATAGGACCATTTGTGGTCGTTTGTATAGAAAACAATAATAATATAATTATAAAGAACAAGAAAAATAAGTAACAGAAAGTACATAAGGATAGATTAAAAATGTTTATTTCTTAATCAATTATTATTCATTCAACCATTAGTTTAAATTGACTGCACAGTTAATTGAATAAGAAATATATATATTCATATAAATTAATATCCTCCGGTCCTGTTGCGGGTGAAGATTAGGTTATGAGAACTGTGCCTCTTATTGCTCTTATATACAACTTATGTAATGTCGCAATTGCGAGGGCTGTTTCTCAACTTATGAAGCAAGCGATAGCGAGGGTTGACTATAAACTTATGAAATATCCTATATTAAGTGTTATTTGTAACCTTATATATAAAAATAACAAACATGTATGACAGAAAGGCATATGCCCACAGTATTGTAGAGTATACAATATAACAAGTTGTCATATGCCCAGTTGTCATGAGCGCATAAACAAAGTGACACTTTGTCACTCGCTTACACAACCCAGCCAAGACCAATGCCGAAATATTATCAGCCACTTATGTATATGTGGACTGGTCTGCAGCGTGAGATCTGCAGCGAAAGCATTAACGAGTCACATACGGAGTCCAATGCCTTCAGCATACATACTTCACACATACATACATACACCATGCTACATGCTCCCGATCCGACGCTGCTTTGAGCGGCAGAGCCCTATAAGATATACATATGTACGAAGCCGCTCCGCTGCTGGCGTAACCGGTAGAGCAGCTATGCGGTTTTAGCCTTAAGAATTCATTGAATAAAATGAAGAGAATATTCTGTTTTTTACCATCAATCAAACGACAACATTTTTATTACATGGCGACCGTGACAGTGGCAAAAGGCCTATCGTCCAAGTGCGTTGCGCCGTCCCCAGGTGGCCACGGCACTGGCCACTTCGAGGGATTTGATTTTGCCAAGCGCCCGTGTGTGGTAGGCAGACCGCCTACTACACCTACGAGGGATACTACCACCACACCGACGTTGGAGCTGCTTAGCATCAAGCCATTTGCTTTCCGTTTTGCTTTGGCTGGTGCCAAAATGGTTCTTAAGTCCATAGACGAAGGCATGAAGCGCATTTTTCGGAGCACAGTTTTATATGTGACCTTCCAATTGACTGTCCAAGCACCGGAAGGTGTCGGAGCCATACAAACCTAGCAACTCCAGAACGATGATGCTGTGGAGATTCGTTACATTGATTCCCCCAGCAATTTCTATGTACAAAAAGTGGAAAATATCAAGGAATTTAAGCAGCTTATGGATGAAATGTTTACTTATTACAATATTCATTAAGTAGTCCCAGAACAACTGATCCTCGGAGCTCGCCTGCACCGAGAAATCAACCGCAATCAATTGATGTGCTTTTAAAGCAAGACATTTGAGAATTCCTGTTTGCCCTACGTGATCCGAAACCACCTGTGCCGCCAGCACCGGTCCTCCACAAAAAAAAAAAAAGAAAAAAAAGCCTGTGCAGCCAGCACCGGCACCGCATCAAGCCAGACCAAGGACTGGTGAACCGACAGCGTTACAAAAAACGCCCAACAAATTATTTTTAACTATGCACTGCGTTACAAAATTTTTTTTAAATGCACTGCGATGCATATTTTTTTTATATAATTACAAAGCTATACGAAACATTAAGTAAACTGAAAAAAACAAAAAAAAAATGTTCGGGAATTTTCTATAATTAGACGTAGGAACAACGCTCCTACTAGACTAATGGTCACCCACATATTTTATGTATAGATATTTGGTTTATTTGCAGCTTGCCTGCGAATATGGCGTAATGCCATTCGATATCTCCCAAAGTGATATCTTTTAAGCAATGCTGTTGACAAGTCAGTTCTGCTCCATTCGTACAGAGATCGCAGTTAATATAAATGTGTTCTTGTATTTCGTTATTGCAAGTCACAGTTTTGTTATGATCAGCACAACTGATCATAAAATACCAATAGCTTAGCAATTCGAAGAGGTCCTTAAAAAATCTCGAAGAAGTAAAGAATTTTTTCACTCCTATTTTTTATATATGAAATCATTCAGGTCACTGATAATATACTTTTCCTTTTTCAATTACTGCTTGGTTTATTATCTCTTAAGCCTTATAAAGACAAATTATTTTTTAATATAATTTACTTCTGTTAGTATCAATAAAACACCTTTGAGAAATTCAAATATAATAAAACCACTTACATCAAAAATACATTATCTTAAAGTTTCAAAACATATTTTCGATATCGTAAGTACTTCGCATTACATTTATTTCATCTAGCAAAGAATTTTGCATAATTACAGATGCAAGCCAACAAGCATGTGGAGCAGTTTAAACTCATAACTATAGTGGACTCCAACTTCCAGTTGCATATGCATCAAGAGCATTCACTAAAGGCGAAAGCAATAAGAGTACTACCAAACAAGAACTAGCAGCAATACATTGGGCAAAAACATATTTTCGACCATATATATATGGCAAACATTTCACAGTGCGAACAGACCATAGACCATTAACATATTTATTCTCCATGGTCAACCCAAGTTCAAAATTAACACGCATGCGGCTAGAATTGGAGGAGAACGACTTTACAGTAGAGTATTTGGGAGGCAAAGACAACTTCGTGGCTGACGCCCTATCACGGATATCAATATCCGAATTAAAGGACATGAACGCAAAAGTCCTGAAAGTCACTACCAGACAACAAAGTAGACAGAAAAACTGCGCAATTGATAAAGAAGAACTTTTGCCAAGGCAAAAGACTCAAAATGCTTCTAAGCCCAACGTATACGAAGTCATCAAAAATGACGAGGTACGAAAAGTAGTGACCTTGCGAATTACAGATTCCACATGTTTATTAAAACATGGAAAAAAAGTTATAACAAGAATTAATGTTAGCGATTTACTCTCCAATTGAATTCTCGACTTAGGTCAGTTTTTCCAAAGGCTTGAATGGCAAGCCGGTGTATTACAAATCAGCAAACTAAGAATGGCACCGAGCGAAAAGTTTTTTGAATCAATTTCAATAGATACTTTTAAAAATATGGGCAATAAAATATTGAAATCATTAAGAGTAGCGCTACTCAAGCCGGTGACCCTCGTCCAAGATGAGAAAGAAAAAGAAGCAATACTGTCTACCTACCATGATGATCCAATTCAAGGAGGTCATACTGGCATCACAAGAACGCTAGCGAAAATAAAAAGACACTACTATTGGAAAAATATGACTCGTCATATCAAAGATTACATACGTAAATGTCATAAATGCCAGGTGTCAAAACCACGACGCATAGAAAAACCCCAATGACCATAACAGAAACACAACAATATGCTTTTGACAGAGTGATAGTAGACACAATTGGTCCACTACCACGCTCAGAAAATGGAGATGAATACGCAGTCACTTTAATATGTGATTTGACAAGGTATTTAGTAGCAATTCCAGTTGCGAACATAATGCAACAACTATAGCAAAAGCAATATTTGAATCTTTTATTCTGAAATACGGTCCAATGAAAATCTCAATCATAACAGATTTGTGCAGATACCTAAAAATAGACAACATAACGTCTACTGCAGACCATCACCAGACATTAGTACAGGTACAGTTGAAAGAAGTCATTGAACGTTCAACAAGTACATCCGTTCATACATATCAGTAGATAAAACTGATTGGGACCTATGGTACAGTATTTCGTGTATTGTTTTAATACAACACCAACAGTAACTCATAATTATTGTCCGTATGAACTAGTATTTGGATGGCAAAATAACCTACCAATACAATTAAATAGTGTAAATACCATAGAACCTATATATAATGTTAAAGATTACTCAAAGAAAGTTAAGTTAAGATTAGAACAGGCGTATAAAAGAGCTCAGGTACTTTTAGAGAAAAATAAAATTAGACAAAAAGAAATAGAAGACAAAAAAATATCACATTTTAAAATAGAAGTACACGACCAAGTTTATTTAAAAAACAATACCGGTAATAAATTAGAACCCTCATATATAGGACCATTTATAAAGAACAAGAAAAATAAGTAACAGAAAGTACATAAGAATAGGTTAAAAATGTCTATTTCATAATAAATTATTATTTATTCAACCATTAGTTTAAATTGACTGCGCAGTTAATTGAATAAGAAATATATATATTCATATAAATTAATATCCTCCGGTCCTGTTGCGGGTGAAGATTAGGTTGAGAGGCGAACTGTGCCTCTTATTGCTCTTATATACAACTTATGTAATGTCGCAATTGCGAGGGCTGTTTCTCAACTTATGAAGCACGCGATAGCGAGGGTTGACTGTTAACTTATAAAATATCCTATATTAAGTGTTATTTGTTGACTTATATATAAAAATAACAAACATGTATGACAGAAAGGCATATGCCCACAGTATTGTAGGGTATACAATATAACAAGCGCATAAACAAAGTGACACTTTGTCACTCGCACTGTCACACAACCCAGCCAAGACCAATGCCGAAATATTATCAGCCACTTATGTATATGTGGACTGGTCTGCAGCGTGAGATCTGCAGCGAAAGCATTAACGAGTCACATACGGAGTCCAATGCCTTCAGCATACATACTTCACACATACATACATACACCATGCTACATGCTACATACTACCACCACACCGACGTTGGAGCTGCTTAGCATCAAGCCATTTGCTTTCCGTTTGACTTTGGCTGGTGCCAAAATGGTTCTTAAGTCCATAGACGAAGGCATGAAGTGCATTTTTCGGAGCACAGTTTTATATGTAACCTTCCAATTGACTGTCCAAGCGCCGGAAGGTATCGGAGCCATACAAACCTAGCAACTCCACAACGATGATGCTGTGGAGATTCGTTACATTGATTCCCCCAACAATTTCTATGTACAAAAAGTGGAAAATATCAAGAAATTTAAGCAGCTTATGGATGAAATGTTTACTTATTACAATATTCATTAAGTACTCCCAGAACAACTGATCCTCGGAGCTCGCCTGCACCGAGAAATCAACCGCAATCAATTGATGTGCTTTTAAAGCAAGACATTTGAGAATTCCTGTTTGCCCTACGTGATCCGAAACCACCGGTGCCGCCAGCACCGGTCCCCCACAAAAAAAAAAAAAGAAAAAAAAGCCTGTGCAGCCAGCACCGGCACCGCATCAAGCCAGACCAAGGACTGGTGAACCGACAGCGTTACAAAAAACGCCCAACAAATTATTTTTAACTATGCACTGCGTTACAAAATTTTTTTTAAATGCACTGCGATGCATATTTTTTTTATATAATTACAAAGCTATACGAAACATTAAGTAAACTGAAAAAAACAAAAAAAAATGTTCGGGAATTTTCTATAATTAGACGTAGGAACAACGCTCCTACTAGACTAATGGTCACCCACATATTTTATGTATAGATATTTGGTTTATTTGCAGCTTGCCTGCGAATATGGCGTAATGCCATTCGATATCTCCCAAAGTGATATCTTTTAAGCAATGCTGTTGACAAGTCAGTTCTGCTCCATTCGTACAGAGATCGCAGTTAATATAAATGTGTTCTTGTATTTCGTTATTGCAAGCCACAGTTTTGTTATGATCAGCACAACTGATCATAAAATACCAATAGCTTAGCAATTCGAAGAGGTCCTTAAAAAATCTCGAAGAAGTAAAGAATTTTTTCACTCCTATTTTTTATATATGAAATCATTCAGGTCACTGATAATATACTTTTCCTTTTTCAATTACTGCTTGGTTTATTATCTCTTAAGCCTTATAAAGACAAATTATTTTTTAATATAATTTACTTCTGTTAGTATCAATAAAACACCTTTGAGAAATTCAAATATAATAAAACCACTTACATCAAAAATACATTATCTTAAAGTTTCAAAACATATTTTCGATATCGTAAGTACTTCGCATTACATTTATTTCATCTAGCAAAGAATTTTGCATAATTACAGATGCAAGCCAACAAGCATGTGGAGCAGTTTAAACTCATAACTATAGTGGACTCCAACTTCCAGTTGCATATGCATCAAGAGCATTCACTAAAGGCGAAAGCAATAAGAGTACTACCAAACAAGAACTAGCAGCTATACATTGGGCAATAACATATTTTCGACCATATATATATGGCAAACATTTCACAGTGCGAACAGACCATAGACCATTAACATATTTATTCTCCACGGTCAACCCAAGTTCAAAATTAACACGCATGCGGCTAGAATTGGAGGAGAACGACTTTACAGTAGAGCATTTGGGAGGCAAAGACAACTTCGTGGCTGACGCCCTATCACGGATATCAATATCCGAATTAAAGGACATGAACGCAAAAGTCCTGAAAGTCACTACCAGGCAACAAAGTAGACAGAAAAACTGCGCAGTTGATAAAGAAGAACTTTTGCCAAGGCAAAAGACTCAAAATGCTTCTAAGCCCAACGTATACGAAGTCATCAAAAATGACGAGGTACGAAAAGTAGTGACCTTGCGAATTACAGATTCCACATGTTTATTAAAACATGGAAAAAAAGTTATAACAAGAATTAATGTTAGCGATTTACTCTCCAATTGAATTCTCGACTTAGGTCAGTTTTTCCAAAGGCTTGAATGGCAAGCCGGTGTATTACAAATCAGCAAACTAAGAATGGCACCGAGCGAAAAGTTTTTTGAATCAATTTCAATAGATACTTTTAAAAATATGGGCAATAAAATATTGAAATCATTAAGAGTAGCGCTACTCAAGCCGGTGACCCTCGTCCAAGATGAGAAAGAAAAAGAAGCAATACTGTCTACCTACCATGATGATCCAATTCAAGGAGGTCATACTGGCATCACAAGAACGCTAGCGAAAATAAAAAGACACTACTATTGGAAAAATATGACTCGTCATATCAAAGATTACATACGTAAATGTCATAAATGCCAGGTGTCAAAACCACGACGCATAGAAAAACCCCAATGACCATAACAGAAACACAACAATATGCTTTTGACAGAGTGATAGTAGACACAATTGGTCCACTACCACGCTCAGAAAATGGAGATGAATACGCAGTCACTTTAATATGTGATTTGACAAGGTATTTAGTAGCAATTCCAGTTGCGAACATAATGCAACAACTATAGCAAAAGCAATATTTGAATCTTTTATTCTGAAATACGGTCCAATGAAAATCTCAATCATAACAGATTTGTGCAGATACCTAAAAATAGACAACATAACGTCTACTGCAGACCATCACCAGACATTAGTACAGGTACAGTTGAAAGAAGTCATTGAACGTTCAACAAGTACATCCGTTCATACATATCAGTAGATAAAACTGATTGGGACCTATGGTACAGTATTTCGTGTATTGTTTTAATACAACACCAACAGTAACTCATAATTATTGTCCGTATGAACTAGTATTTGGATGGCAAAATAACCTACCAATACAATTAAATAGTGTAAATACCATAGAACCTATATATAATGTTAAAGATTACTCAAAGAAAGTTAAGTTAAGATTAGAACAGGCGTATAAAAGAGCTCAGGTACTTTTAGAGAAAAATAAAATTAGACAAAAAGAAATAGAAGACAAAAAAATATCACATTTTAAAATAGAAGTACACGACCAAGTTTATTTAAAAAACAATACCGGTAATAAATTAGAACCCTCATATATAGGACCATTTATAAAGAACAAGAAAAATAAGTAACAGAAAGTACATAAGAATAGGTTAAAAATGTCTATTTCATAATAAATTATTATTTATTCAACCATTAGTTTAAATTGACTGCGCAGTTAATTGAATAAGAAATATATATATTCATATAAATTAATATCCTCCGGTCCTGTTGCGGGTGAAGATTAGGTTGAGAGGCGAACTGTGCCTCTTATTGCTCTTATATACAACTTATGTAATGTCGCAATTGCGAGGGCTGTTTCTCAACTTATGAAGCACGCGATAGCGAGGGTTGACTGTTAACTTATAAAATATCCTATATTAAGTGTTATTTGTTGACTTATATATAAAAATAACAAACATGTATGACATAAAGGCATATGCCCACAGTATTGTAGGGTATACAATATAACAAGCGCATAAACAAAGTGACACTTTGTCACTCGCACTGTCACACAACCCAGCCAAGACCAATGCCGAAATATTATCAGCCACTTATGTATATGTGGACTGGTCTGCAGCGTGAGATCTGCAGCGAAAGCATTAACGAGTCACATACGGAGTCCAATGCCTTCAGCATACATACTTCACACATACATACATACACCATGCTACATGCTCCTGATCCGACGCTGCTTTGAGCGGCAGAGCCCTATAAGATATACATATGTACGAAGCCGCTCCGCTGCTGGCGTAACCGGCAGCGCAGCTATGCGGTTTTAGCCTTAAGAATTAATTGAATAAAATGAAAAGAATATTCTGTTTTTTACCATCAAACAAACGACAACATTTTTATTACATGGCGACCGTGACAGTGGCAAAAGGCCTAACGTCCAAGTGCGTTGCGCCGTTCCCAGGTGGCCACCAGGTCCTTAGGTGGCCACGCTACTGGCTACTTCGAGGAAGTGGATTTTCCCAAACGCCCGTGTGTGGTAGGCAGACCGCCTACTACACCTACGAGGGATACTACCACCACACCGACGTTGGAGCTGCTTAGCATCAAGCCATTTGCTTTCCGTTTGACTTTGGCTGGTGCCAAAATGGTTCTTAAGTCCATAGACGAAGGCATGAAGTGCATTTTTCGGAGCACAGTTTTATATGTAACCTTCCAATTGACTGTCCAAGCGCCGGAAGGTATCGGAGCCATACAAACCTAGCAACTCCACAACGATGATGCTGTGGAGATTCGTTACATTGATTCCCCCAACAATTTCTATGTACAAAAAGTGGAAAATATCAAGGAATTTAAGCAGCTTATGGATGAAATGTTTACTTATTACAATATTCATTAAGTACTCCCAGAACAACTGATCCTCGGAGCTCGCCTGCACCGAGAAATCAACCGCAACCAATTGATGTGCTTTTAAAGCAAGACATTTTAGAATTCCTGTTTGCCCTACGTGATCCGAAACCACCGGTGCCGCCAGCACCGGTCTCCCACAAAAAAAAAAGAGAAAAAAAAGCCTGTGCAGCCAGCACCGGCATCGCATCAAGCCAGACCAAGGACTGGTGAACCGACAGCGTTACAAAAAACGCCCGACAAATTATTTTTAACTATGCACTGCGTTACAAAATTTTTTTTTAAATGCACTGCGATGCATATTTTTTTTATATAATTACAAAGCTATACGAAATATAAGGTAAACTGAAAAAAACAAAAAAAAAATGTTCGGGAATTTTCTATAATTAGACGTAGGAACAACGCTCCTACTAGACTAATGGTCACCCACATATTTTATGTATAGATATTTGGTTTATTTGCAGCTTGCCTGCGAATATGGCGTAATGCCATTCGATATCTCCCAAAGTGATATCTTTTAAGCAATGCTGTTGACAAGTCAGTTCTGCTCCATTCGTACAGAGATCGCAGTTAATATAAATGTGTTCTTGTATTTCGTTATTGCAAGCCACAGTTTTGTGTGCTGATCATAACTGATCATAAAATACCAATAGCTTAGCAATTCGAAGAGGTCCTTAAAAAATCTCGAAGAAGTAAAAAATTTTTTCACTCCTATTTTTTATATATGAAATCATTCAGGTCACCATTTTTTCAATCGTTTTTCGCAATGATAATATACTTTTCCTTTTTCAATTACTGCTTAGTTTATTATCTCTTAAGCCTTATAAAAACAAATTATTTTTTAATATAAATTACTTCTGTTAGTATCAATAAAACACCTTTGAGAAATTCAAATATAATAAAAACACTTACATCAAAAATACATTATCTTAAAGTTTCAAAACAAATTTTCGATATCGTAAGTACTTCGCATTACATTTATTTCATCTAGCAAAGAATTTTGTATAATTACAGATGCAAGCCAACAAGCATGTGGAGCAGTTTAAACTCATAACTATAGTGGACTCCAACTTCCAGTTGCATATGCATCAAGAGCATTCACTAAAGGCGAAAGCAATAAGAGTACTACCAAACAAGAACTAGCAGCTATACATTGGGCAATAACATATTTTCGACCATATATATATGGCAAACATTTCACAGTGCGAACAGATCATAGACCATTAACATATTTATTCTCCACGGTCAACCCAAGTTCAAAATTAACACGCATGCGGCTAGAATTGGAGGAGAACGACTTTACAGTAGAGTATTTGGGAGGCAAAGACAACTTTGTGGCTGACGCCCTATCACGGATATCAATATCCGAATTAAAGGACATGAACGCAAAAGTCCTGAAAGTCACTACCAGGCAACAAAGTAGACAGAAAAACTGCGCAATTGATAAAGAAGAACTTTTGCCAAGGCAAACGACTCAAAATGCTTCTGAGCCCAACGTATACGAAGTCATCAAAAATGACGACGTACGAAAAGTAGTGACCTTGCGAATTACAGATTCCACATGTTTATTAAAACATGGAAAAAAAGTTATAACAAGAATTAATGTTAGCGATTTACTCTCCAATTGAATTCTCGACTTAGGTCAGTTTTTCCAAAGGCTTGAATGGCAAGCCGGTGTATTAAAAATCAGCAAACTAAGAATGGCACCGAGCGAAAAGTTCTTTGAATCAATTTCAATAGATACTTTTAAAAATATGGGCAATAAAATACTGAAATCATTAAGAGTAGCGCTACTCAAGCCGGTGACCCTCGTCCAAGATGAGAAAGAAAAAGAAGCAATACTGTCTACCTACCATGATGATCCAATTCAAGGAGGTCATACTGGCATCACAAGAACGCTAGCGAAAATAAAAAGACACTACTATTGGAAAAATATGACTTTTCATATCAAAGATTACATACGTAGATGTCATAAATGCCAGGTGTCAAAAACCACGACGCATAGAAAAACCCCAATGACCATAACAGAAACACAACAATAGGCTTTTGACAGAGTGATAGTAGGCACAATTCGTCCACTACCACGCTCAGAAAATGGAGATGAATACGCAGTCACTTTAATATGTGATTTGACAAGGTATTTAGTAGCAATTCCAGTTGCGAACATAATGCAACAACTATAGCAAAAGCAATATTTGAATCTTTTATTCTGAAGTACGGTCCAATGAAAACATTCATTACGGACATGGGAACAGAAAACAAAAACTCAATCATAACAGATTTGTGCAGATACCTAAAAATAGACAACATAACGTCTACTGCAGACCATCACCAGACATTAGGTACAGTTCAAAGAAGTCATTGAACGTTCAACAAGTACATCCGTTCATACATATCAGTAGATAAAACTGATTGGGACCTATGGTACAGTATTTCGTGTATTGTTTTAATACAACACCAACAGTAACTCATAATTATTGTCCGTATGAACTAGTATTTGGATGGCAAAATAACCTACCAATACAATTAAATAGTGTAAATACCATAGAACCTATATATAATGTTGAAGATTACTCAAAGAAAGTTAAGTTTAGATTAGAGCAGGCGTATAAATGAGCTCAAGTACTTTTAGAGAAAAATAAAATTAGACAAAAAGAAATAAAAGACAAAAAAATATCAGATTTTAATATAGAAGTACACGACCAAGTTTACTTAAAAAACAATACCGGTCATAAATTAGAACCCTCATATATAGGACCATTTGAGGTCGTTTGTATAGAAAACAATAATAATATAATTAAAAAGAACAAGAAAAATAAGTTACAGAAAGTACATAAGGATAGATTAAAAATGTTTATTTCTTAATCAATTATTATTCATTCAACCATTAGTTTAAATTGACTGCACAGTTAATTGAATAAGAAATACATATATTCATATAAATTAATATCCTCCGGTCCTGTTGCGGGTGAAGATTAGGTTGAGAGGCGAACTGTGCCTCTTATTGCTCTTATATACAACTCATGTAATGTCGCAATTGTGAGGGCTGTTTCTCAACTTATGAAGCACGCGATAGCGAGGGTTGACTATAAACTTATAAAATATACTATATTAAGTGTTATTTGTAACCTTATATATAAAAATAACAAACATGTATGACAGAAAGGCATATGCCCACAGTATTGTAGAGTATACAATATAACAAGTTGTCATATGCCCAAATTAAAAGAGAGAGTATGAGCGCATAAACAAAGTGACACTTTGTCACTCGCTTACACAACCCAGCCAAGACCAATGCCGAAATATTATCAGCCACTTATGTATATGTGGACTGGTCTGCAGCGTGAGATCTGCAGCGAAAGCATTAACGAGTCACATACGGAGTCCAATGCCTTCAGCATACATACTTCACACATACATACATACACCATGCTACATGCTC
Source organism: Drosophila nebulosa (assembly GCA_024703675.1). Taxonomy (NCBI): domain Eukaryota; kingdom Metazoa; phylum Arthropoda; class Insecta; order Diptera; family Drosophilidae; genus Drosophila; species Drosophila nebulosa. The sequence continues at coordinate 56,002 of JANFPS010000033.1, forward strand.
CCGATCCGACGCTGCTTTGAGCGGCAGAGCCCTATAAGATATACATATGTACGAAGCCGCTCCGCTGCTGGCGTAACCGGCAGCGCAGCTATGCGGTTTTAGCCTTAAGAATTCATTGAATAAAATGAAAAGAATATTCTGTTTTTACCATCAATCAATCGACAACATTTTTATTACATGGCGACCGTGACCAGGTCCTTAGGTGGCCACGCCATGGCTACTTCGAGGGATTTGATTTTCCCAAGCGCCCGTGTGTGGTAGGCAGACCGCCTACTACACCTACGAGGGATACTACCACCACACCGACGTTGGAGCTGCTTAGCATCAAGCCATTTGCTTTCCGTTTGGCTTTGGCTGGTGCCAAAATGGTTCTTAAGTCCATAGACGAAGGCATGAAGCGCATTTTTCGGAGCACAGTTTTATATGTGACCTTCCAATTGACTGTCCAAGCGCCGGAAGGTGTCGGAGCCATACAAACCTAGCAAATCCAGAACGATGATGCTGTGGAGATTCGTTACATTGATTCCCCCAGCAATTTCTATGTATAAAAAGTGGAAAATATCAAGGAATTTAAGCAGCTTATGGATGAAATGTTTACTTATTACAAGTAGTCCCAGAACAACTGATCCTCGGAGCTCGCCTGCACCGAGAAATCAACCGCAATCAATTGATGTGCTTTTAAAGCAAGACATTTCAGAATTCCTGTTTGCCCTACGTGATCCGAAACCACCGGTGCCGCCAGCACCGGTCCCCCACAAAAAAAAAAAAAAGAAAAAAAAGCCTGTGCAGCCAGCACCGGCATCGCATCAAGCCAGACCAAGGACTGGTGAACCGACAGCGTTACAAAAAACGCCCAACAAATTATTTTTAACTATGCACTGCGTTACAAAATTTTTTTTTAAATGCACTGCGATGCATATTTTTTTTATATAATTACAAACTTATGTACCGATAGAAGTATGGCTTGTAAAGCTATACGAAACATTAGGTAAACTGAAAAAAACAAAAAAAAAATGTTCGTGAATTTTCTATAATTAGACGTAGGAACAACGCTCCTACTAGACTAATGGTCACCCACATATTTTATGTATAGATATTTGCAGCTTGCCTGCGAATATGGCGTAATGCCATTCGATATCTCCCAAAGTGATATCTTTTAAGCAATGCTGTTGACAAGTCAGTTCTGCTCCATTCGTACAGAGATCGCAGTTAATATAAATGTGTTCTTGTATTTCGTTATTGCAAGCCACAGTTTTGTGTGCTGATCATAACTGATCATAAAATACCAATAGCTTAGCAATTCGAAGAGGTCCTTAAAAAATCTCGAAGAAGTAAAAAATTTTTTCACTCCTATTTTTTATATATGAAATCATTCAGGTCACCATTTTTTCAATCTGTTGGAATAATTCTCTCTCAACTCAATGCATGCATGATCACACACATATGAATATATATGTATATGTAACTTTGTATGCTCTCTCACGAGATGCGTTAATAAGAACAATGACTCGATGAGAGACAAATAGAACTCAGTCGCGAATAAACTGCACAACCAACCACACGCATTCTGTTTTATTATTACAATAGGTTATGGGCCCAGGCAACGTGCCTATGTGGTTGTTGTAGTAATTTCTGGAAGAAATCAGTTTTCGCGCTGTGTTCTAGACGGTTTTCACAAAATATATATATACGAGTATAATGTCGGCGTTATATCAGATTGATAAACTCGAGGAGGGTAATTATGACTCGTGGTGCATCCAGATGAAAAGTGTGCTGGTGCATGCGGATTTGTGGAATGTTGCGTCAGGCGTATTGGCAAGGCCAACTACGGGGGAGAACACCGAATGGACGACGCTGGATCAAAAGGCATTGGCAATAATCACCTTGAGCGTCAAGACTTCACAGTTGGGACATGTGAAGCACTGTGCAAGTGCACATGAGGCTTGGAAGAAGCTTCAGGAAGCTCATCAACCCAGAGGACCCGTTAGAAAAGTAGCTCTTTTCAAGAAATTGCTAAGTAAACGCATACAGGAGGGTCAAAGCATATCGAGTTATTTGTCGGATTTCAAGGAAATCTTGGACAAGCTTGCTGGCGTTGGAATTGAAATATTGGACGAGCTTGTAACGATTATTTTGCTTTCCAGTCTTCCAGACGAATTCGACAATTTCGTTGTCGCCATAGAGACGCGCGACAGTTTGCCGAGTTTCGACATGTTATGCATAAAGCTGAGAGAAGAAGGAGAACGCAAAAAAGAGAGCGAAAAACCGATCGAGAGCGCAAAAGCATTTACAGTGGTGGAAAGGCAATCGATGCAGAGAGACAATTTGAAAAGAAAGCAAAAAGTTTGGAATTGTTTTGCGTGTGGCGGCAAAGGCCATTTTAAAGCAAATTGTCCCAGTGTAAACGGTCGGAAGGTTGCATCGAACCCGAATAAGACAGTACAGTCATCGTTAGGTTTGCTGAACGCGTTGGACGCGAAATGTTTTGAACGATCGAACTGGTGTCTGGACAGTGGCGCCACCAGCCACATGTGTTGCGACAGAGAATTGTTTTCAAAATTTGAGAAACATTCGGAAAAAATTGTTCTGGCTGATAATAACTTTCTTCAGGCTGAAGGAAAGGGCGAGGTAAAGCTGAATACCGATTCACGTATACTTACATTAAAGAATGTGTTGTATGTACCCAAAATGAGAGGTAATTTCGTGTCGGTGAGCAAAGCAGTTGAACATGGAAGCATCGTTGAATTTGGACAAAAGTATGCACGAGTGATCCAAAAGGGCGAATGCATTGTGAAAGCGGGCAAAGTTGGCCGTTTGTATATTTTTGGAACAGCACCGAGCGAATGCTATGCTATTGAACAGTCTTACGAAGATTTGTGGCATAAAAGGTACGGACATCTCAACTACGGCAGTCTGGGTGAAATTGCACGAAAGGATTTGGCCCGTGGCATGGGAAAGTTTGACTCTACGTCGTTGGAACCCTGCAAGATCTGCATGGTAAGCAAGATCACAGTACAGCCATTTCCAGATTCGACCAAGAACAGAGCTAAGGAAATCTTGGAGCTGGTGCATTCAGATGTTTGCGGACCGTTCGATACAAAAAGCCTTGGAGGCAGCAGATACTTTTTGACATTTATCGATGACAGGTCACGTCGCATATTTGTATATTTCCTGAAGGGAAAGGATGAAGTATTTGGAAAGTTTGTCGAGTTTAAAAACATGGCAGAGCGGCAAACTGGAAAGAAGCTTAAGTGCATTCGGAGCGACAATGGTCGCGAGTACGTCAATAAATCGTTTGACGAGTTTCTCAAGGAATATTACGGCAGCTCACGGTACCATACACGCCGCAGCAAAACGGTGTAGCAGAGAGAGTTAACAGAACTCTTGTGGAGATGTCAAGATGCTTGCTCATCCAGTCTGGTCTACATCAATCTCTTTGGGCTGAGGCAGTTTATACAGCTGCTTATCTGCGGAATAGGTCACCAACTCGAGCCCTGGTTAACATGACTCCAATGGAAGCATGGAATGGTAAGAAACCATCAATAAGTCACTTAAAAGTTTTTGGGTCTATTGCAGTAGCACTGAACAAAGGACATCATAAGGGCAAGTTTGATCAAAAGGGCAAAGAATTCCGAATGGTTGGTTATTCTCGAAATGCGAAAGGGTATCGGTTGTACGACGCCGAAACCAGGCAAGTTGTTGAGAAGCGAGACGTTTTGTTCGACGAGCGTTTCGGCAATGGCGATTCGAATGGTGATATCGTCAAGTTTGATTTTCCATATATGGATGATCAGGATTCAGGATCTGTTGATGCAGCAGATCAGTTAAGCAGTACAGACGAGTCTGATGCAGAGGTCAGCGAGAAGGGCAGCAGTAGCGAAGATTTCGACATGGCAGTTGAACAAGAAGTGGCAGAACCTGTGGTTGAACAACGTGTTGGACCCGGCAGGCCGAAGCTGATTCGAACTGGAAGGCCTGGCAGACCAAAAAAGCAGTTCAACATTTTAAGCGCATTGATTACAAGTGAGGTGATCATACCAGAGACCTATGATGAGGCGCTTAGTAGTCCGTTTGCTTCGTATTGGCGTGAGGCTATGCAAAAGGAGTATGACTCCTTGATGTCAAATCACACTTGGCAGCTTAGTACGCTACCGGAAGGGTATAAACCCGTTGGCTGCAAGTGGGTCTACAGTGTAAAGCGTGATGCAAAGGGAGAAGTCGAGCGTTTTAAGGCAAGACTAGTAGCAAAAGGATGTTCACAGCGCTATGGAGTGAACTACAATGAAACATACTCGCCTGTATGTCACTTGGAGAGTGTTCGTTTCATCTTGGCCCTAGCAGCGCAGTTAAAATTGTATCTACACCAGATGGATGTATGCACTGCTTACTTAAACAGTGATTTGGGCGATACCGTATACATGAGGCAGCCCGAAGGATACACAACTGAAGACAAAAGCAAGGTACTTCTGTTGAAAAAGGCGTTATATGGACTCAAACAGTCTGGACGGGAGTGGAACTCCAAACTCGATAGTGTTTTGCGAGCTAATGGTTTTGTGCCTTGCGACAATGAACCATGTCTATACAAGCAGCAAGCAAAGGGTAATCTATCACTAATCCTTGTCTACGTAGACGATCTTCTTATAGGATGCCAGGAGAAATCGGATCTTGACAGGATTAAGTCATCTATTATGGCAGCGTTTGAATGTGTTGACAAGGGACCTGTGCGTTTGTTCCTTGGCATGGAGGTTCACCGTGGTGGCGAACTTGGCAAAATATCATTGGGTCATTCACAGTACATAAAAGATTTACTGGATCGATATGGCTATGCTCAGTGCAGACCAGCTGCAACACCGTTAGAAGCAGGGTATCAGGTAGCCTGCGATAAAATGGAGTGTAAAAGGGTTGATGCAACTCTTTATCAGTCAATGATAGGCGAGCTAATGTGGCTTGCGTTGACTACTAGACCGGATATACTCCACTCAGTATCGAAATTGGCTCAACGTAACAAGGACCCCCATAATGAACACCTTGCAGCCATAAAGCATGTTTTACGATATCTGGCTTCGACAGTTGGCTTCAAGATTCATTATAAGCAGTCGGATGCGGCGTTTACTGGTTTCGTGGACGCAGATTGGGGAGGCGATAAGATTGATCGCAAGTCTTATACTGGATACGTATATTTTCTAGCTGGCGGACCGATATCATGGAAATCAGAGAAGCAGCAGAGTGTTGCTCTTAGCAGTACCGAGGCAGAGTACATGGCGTTATCAACAGCGTGCAAAGAAGCCATTGTATTGCGTCGATTAATTATCGAGATTGGTTGCGGAGAAGAAGATACATCTACCGTTTTGTATGGCGATAACCTCAGCGCGCAGCAATTGGCTAAGAACCCGGTACACCACTCAAGGACGAAGCATGTGGACATTAGATATCATTTTGTTAGACAAGTAGTTAATGATGGTCAGATTATTTTAAAGTATAAGTCTACTAATGAAATGATAGCTGATATCCTAACCAAGAATCTTGCGAAGAAGAAGCATGTAGAGTTTACGAATTTGTTAAGTATAAGATAAATTTGTGGACATACTTGCATTGAGGAAGGGTGTTGGAATAATTCTCTCTCAACTCAATGCATGCATGATCACACACATATGAATATATATGTATATGTAACTTTGTATGCTCTCTCACGAGATGCGTTAATAAGAACAATGACTCGATGAGAGACAAATAGAACTCAGTCGCGAATAAACTGCACAACCAACCACACGCATTCTGTTTTATTATTACAATACAATCGTTTTTCGGAATGATAATATACTTTTCCTTTTTCAATTACTGCTTAGTTTATTATCTCTTAAGCCTTATAAAGACAAATTATTTTTTAATATAAATTAATTCTGTTAGTATCAATAAAACACCTTTGAGAAATTCAAATATAATAAAAACACTTACATCAAAAATACATTATCTTAAAGTTTCAAAACAAATTTTCGATATCGTAAGTACTTCGCATTACATTTATTTCATCTAGCAAAGAATTTTGCATAATTACAGATGCAAGCCAACAAGCATGTGGAGCAGTTTAAACTCATAACTATAGTGGACTCCAACTTCCAGTTGCATATGCATCAAGAGCATTCACTAAAGGCGAAAGCAATAAGAGTACTACCAAACAAGAACTAGCAGCAATACATTGGGCAATAACATATTTTCGACCATATATATATGGCAAACATTTCACAGTGCGAACAGACCATAGACCATTAACATATTTATTCTCCATGGTCAACCCAAGTTCAAAATTAACACGCATGCGGCTAGAATTGGAGGAGAACGACTTTACAGTAGAGTATTTGGGAGGCAAAGACAACTTTGTGGCTGACGCCCTATCACGGATATCAATATCCGAATTTAAGGACATGAACGCAAAAGTCCTGAAAGTCACTACCAGGCAACAAAGTAGACAGAAAAACTGTGCAATTGATAAAGAAGAACTTTTGCCAAGGCAAAAGACTCAAAATGCTTCTAAGCCCAACGTATACGAAGTCATCAAAAATGACGAGGTACGAAAAGTAGTGACCTTGCGAATTACAGATTACAGATGTTTATTAAAACATGGAAAAAAAGTTATAACAAGAATTAATGTTAGCGATTTACTCTCCAATTGAATTCTCGACTTAGGTCAGTTTTTCCAAAGGCTTGAATGGCAAGCCGGTGTATTACAAATCAGCAAAGAATGGCACTGAGCGAAAAGTTTTTTGAATCAATTTCAATAGATACTTTTAAAAATATGGGCAATAAAATATTGAAATCATTAAGAGTAGCGCTACTCAAGCCGGTGACCCTCATCCAAGATGAGAAAGAAAAAGAAGCAATACTGTCTCCCTACCATGATGATCCAATTCAAGGAGGTCATACTGGCATCACAAGAACGCTAGCGAAAATAAAAAGACACTACTATTGGAAAAATATGACTCGTCATATCAAAGATTACATACGTAGATGTCATAAATGCCAGGTGTCAAAAACCACGACGCATAGAAAAACCCCAATGACCATAACAGAAACACAACAATAGGCTTTTGACAGAGTGATAGTAGACACAATTGGTCCACTACCACGCTCAGAAAATGGAGATGAATACGCAGTCACTTTAATATGTGATTTGACAAGGTATTTAGTAGCAATTCCAGTTGCGAACATAATGCAACAACTATAGCAAAAGCAATATTTGAATCTTTTATTCTGAAGTACGGTCCAATGAAAACATTCATTACGGACATGGAACCAGAAAACAAAAACTCAATTATAACAGATTTGTGCAGATACCTAAAAATAGACAACATAAGACACAATTGGTCCACTACCACGCTCAGAAAATGGAGATGAATACGCAGTCACTTTAATATGTGATTTGACAAGGTATTTAGTAGCAATTCCAGTTGCGAACATAGTGCAACAACTATAGCAAAAGCAATATTTGAATCTTTTATTCTGAAGTACGGTCCAATGAAAACATTCATTACGGACATGGAACCAGAAAACAAAAACTCAATCATAACAGATTTGTGCAGATACCTAAAAATAGACAACATAACGTCTACTGCAGACCATCACCAGACATTAGGTACAGTTCAAAGAAGTCATTGAACGTTCAACAAGTACATCCGTTCATACATATCAGTAGATAAAACTGATTGGGACCTATGGTACAGTATTTCGTGTATTGTTTTAATACAACACCAACAGTAACTCATAATTATTGTCCGTATGAACTAGTATTTGGATGGCAAAATAACCTACCAATACAATTAAATAGTGTAAATACCATAGAACCTATATATAATGTTGAAGATTACTCAAAGAAAGTTAAGTTTAGATTAGAACAGGCGTATAAAAGAGCTCAAGTACTTTTAGAGAAAAATAAAATTAGACAAAAAGAAATAAAAGACAAAAAAATATCAGATTTTAATATAGAAGTACACGACCAAGTTTACTTAAAAAACAATACCGGTCATAAATTAGAACCTTCATATATGGGACCATTTGAGGTCGTTTGTATAGAAAACAATAATAATATAATTATAAAGAACAAGAAAAATAAGTTACAGAAAGTACATAAGGATAGATTAAAAATGTTTATTTCTTAATCAATTATTATTCATTCAACCAATAGTTTAAATTGACTGCACAGTTAATTGAATAAGAAATATATATATTCATATAAATTAATATCCTTCGGTCCTGTTGCGGGTGAAGATTAGGTTGAGAGGCGAACTGTGCCTCTTATTGCTCTTATATACAACTTATGTAATGTCGCAATTGCGAGGGCTGTTTCTCAACTTATGAAGCACGCGATAGCGAGGGTTGACTATAAACTTATAAAATATCCTATATTAAGTGTTATTTGTAACCTTATATATAAAAATAACAAACATGTATGACAGAAAGGCATATGCCCACAGTATTGTTGAGTATACAATATAACAAGTTGTCATATGCCCAAATTAAAAGAGAGAGTATGAGCGCATAAACAAAGTGACACTTTGTCACTCGCTTACACAACCCAGCCAAGACCAATGCCGAAATATTATCAGCCACTTATGTATATGTGGACTGGTCTGCAGCGTGAGATCTGCAGCGAAAGCATTAACGAGTCACAAACGGAGTCCAATGCCTTCAGCATACATACTTCACACATACATACATACACCATGCTACATGCTCCTGATCCGACGCTGCTTTGAGCGGCAGAGCCCTATAAGATATACATATGTACGAAGCCGCTCCGCTGCTGGCGTAACCGGCAGCGCAGCTATGCGGTTTTAGCCTTAAGAATTAATTGAATAAAATGAAAAGAATATTCTGTTTTATACCATCAATCAAACGACAACATTTTTATTACATGGCGACCGTGACAGTGGCAAAAGGCCTATCGTCCAAGTGCGTTGCGCCGTCCCCAGGTGGCCACCAGGTCCTTACGTGGCCACGCTACTGGCTACTTCGAGGAATTGGATTTTTCCAAGCGCCCGTGTGTGGTAGGCAGACCGCCTACTACACCTACGAGAGATACTACCACCACACCGACGTTGGAGCTGCTTAGCATCAAGCCATTTGCTTTCCGTTTTGCTTTGGCTGGTGCCAAAATGGTTCTTAAGTCCATAGACGAAGGCATGAAGCGCATTTTTCGGAGCACAGTTTTATATGTGACCTTCCAATTGACTGTCCAAGCGCCGGAAGGTGTCGGAGCCATACAAACCTAGCAAATCCAGAACGATGATGCTGTGGAGATTCGTTACATTGATTCCCCCAGCAATTTCTATGTACAAAAAGTGGAAAATATCAAGGAATTTAAGCAGCTTATGGATGAAATGTTTACTTATTACAATATTCATTAAGTAGTCCCAGAACAACTGATGCTCGGAGCTCGCCTGCACCGAGAAATCAACCGCAACCAATTGATGTGATTTTAAAGCAAGACATTTGAGAATTCCTGTTTGCCCTACGTGATCCGAAACCACCTGTGCCGCCAGCACCGGTCCCCCACAAAAAAAAAGAAAAAAAAGCCTGTGCAGCCAGCACCGGCATCGCATCAAGCCAGACCAAGGACTGGTGAACCAACAGCGTTACAAAAAACGCCCAACAAATTATTTTTAACTATGCACTGCGTTGCAAAATTTTTTTTAAATGCACTGCGATGCTTTTTTTTTTTATATAATTACAAACTTATGTACAACTGAGCGGAATCCTATCTGCCCGATAGAAGTATGGCTTGTAAAGCTATACGAAACATTAGGTAAACTGAAAAAAACAAAAAAAAAATGTTCGGGAATTTTCTATAATTAGACGTAGGAACAACGCTCCTACTAGACTAATGGTCACCCACATATTTTATGTATAGATATTTGCAGTTTGCCTGCGAATATGGCGTAATGCCATTCGATATCTCCCAAAGTGATATCTTTTAAGCAATGCTGTTGACAAGTCAGTTCTGCTCCATTCGTACAGAGATCGCAGTTAATATAAATGTGTTCTTGTATTTCGTTATTGCAAGCCACAGTTTTGTGTGCTGATCATAACTGATCATAAAATACCAATAGCTTAGCAATTCGAAGAGGTCCTTAAAAAATCTCGAAGAAGTAAAAAATTTTTTCACTTCTATTTTTTATATATGAAATCATTCAGGTCACCATTTTTTCAATCGTTTTTCGGAATGATAATATACTTTTCCGTTTTCAATTACTGCTTAGTTTATTATCTCTTAAGCCTTATAAAAACAAATTATTTTTTAATATAAATTACTTCTGTTAGTATCAATAAAACACCTTTGAGAAATTCAAATATAATAAAAACACTTACATCAAAAATACATTATCTTAAAGTTTCAAAACAAATTTTCGATATCGTAAGTACTTCGCATTACATTTATTTCATCTAGCAAAGAATTTTGCATAATTACAGATGCAAGCCAACAAGCATGTGGAGCAGTTTAAACTCATAACTATAGTGGACTCCAACTTCCAGTTGCATATGCATCAAGAGCATTCACTAAAGGCGAAAGCAATAAGAGTACTACCAAACAAGAACTAGCAGCTATACATTGGGCAATAACATATTTTCGACCATATATATATGGCAAACATTTCACAGTGCGAACAGACCATAGACCATTAACATATTTATTCTCCACGGTCAACCCAAGTTCAAAATTAACACGCATGCGGCTAGAATTGGAGGAGAACGACTTTACAGTAGAGCATTTGGGAGGCAAAGACAACTTCGTGGCTGACGCCCTATCACGGATATCAATATCCGAATTAAAGGACATGAACGCAAAAGTCCTGAAAGTCACTACCAGGCAACAAAGTAGACAGAAAAACTGCGCAGTTGATAAAGAAGAACTTTTGCCAAGGCAAAAGACTCAAAATGCTTCTAAGCCCAACGTATACGAAGTCATCAAAAATGACGAGGTACGAAAAGTAGTGACCTTGCGAATTACAGATTCCACATGTTTATTAAAACATGGAAAAAAAGTTATAACAAGAATTAATGTTAGCGATTTACTCTCCAATTGAATTCTCGACTTAGGTCAGTTTTTCCAAAGGCTTGAATGGCAAGCCGGTGTATTACAAATCAGCAAAGAATGGCACCGAGCGAAAAGTTCTTTGAATCAATTTCAATAGATACTTTTAAAAATATGGGCAATAAAATATTGAAATCATTAAGAGTAGCGCTACTCAAGCCGGTGACCCTCATACAAGATGAGAAAGAAAAAGAAGCAACACTGTCTACCTACCATGATGATCCAATTCAAGGAGGTCATACTGGCATCACAAGAACGCTAGCGAAAATAAAAAGACACTACTATTGGAAAAATATGACTCGTCATATCAAAGATTACATACGTAGATGTCATAAATGCCAGGTGTCAAAAACCACGACGCATAGAAAAACCCCAATGACCATAACAGAAACACAACAATATGCTTTTGACAGAGTGATAGTAGACACAATTGGTCCACTACCACGCTCAGAAAATGGAGATGAATACGCAGTCACTTTAATATGTGATTTGACAAGGTATTTAGTAGCAATTCCAGTTGCGAACATAATGCAACAACTATAGCAAAAGCAATATTTGAATCTTTTATTCTGAAGTACGGTCCAATGAAAACATTCATTACGGACATGGAACCAGAAAACAAAAACTCAATTATAACAGATTTGTGCAGATACCTAAAAATAGACAACATAAGACACAATTGGTCCACTACCACGCTCAGAAAATGGAGATGAATACGCAGTCACTTTAATATGTGATTTGACAAGGTATTTAGTAGCAATTCCAGTTGCGAACATAGTGCAACAACTATAGCAAAAGCAATATTTGAATCTTTTATTCTGAAGTACGGTCCAATGAAAACATTCATTACGGACATGGAACCAGAAAACAAAAACTCAATTATAACAGATTTGTGCAGATACCTAAAAATAGACCAGACATTAGGTACAGTTGAAAGAAGTCATTGAACGTTCAACAAATACATCCGTTCATACATATCAGTAGATAAAACTGATTGGGACCTATGGTACAGTATTTCGTGTATTGTTTTAATACAACACCAACAGTAACTCATAATTATTGTCCGTATGAACTAGTATTTGGATGGCAAAATAACCTACCAATACAATTAAATAGTGTAAATACCATAGAACCTATATATAATGTTGAAGATTACTCAAAGAAAGTTAAGTTTAGATTAGAACAGGCGTATAAAAGAGCTCAAGTACTTTTAGAGAAAAATAAAATTAGACAAAAAGAAATAAAAGACAAAAAAATATCAGATTTTAATATAGAAGTACACGACCAAGTTTACTTAAAAAACAATACCGGTCATAAATTAGAACCCTCATATATGGGACCATTTGAGGTCGTTTGTATAGAAAACAATAATAATATAATTATAAAGAACAAGAAAAATAAGTTACAGAAAGTACATAAGGATAGATTAAAAATGTTTATTTCTTAATCAATTATTATTCATTCAACCAATAGTTTAAATTGACTGCACAGTTAATTGAATAAGAAATACATATATTCATATAAATTAATATCCTCCGGTCCTGTTGCGGGTGAAGATTAGGTTGAGAGGCGAACTGTGCCTCTTATTGCTCTTATATACAACTAATGTAATGTCGCAATTGCGAGGGCTGTTTCTCAACTTATGAAGCACGCGATAGCGAGGGTTGACTATAAACTTATAAAATATCCTATATTAAGTGTTATTTGTAACCTTATATATAAAAATAACAAACATGTATGACAGAAAGGCATATGCCCACAGTATTGTTGAGTATACAATATAACAAGTTGTCATATGCCCAAATTAAAAGAGAGAGTATGAGCGCATAAACAAAGTGACACTTTGTCACTCGCTTACACAACCCAGCCAAGACCAATGCCGAAATATTATCAGCCACTTATGTATATGTGGACTGGTCTGCAGCGTGAGATCTGCAGCGAAAGCATTAACAAGTCACATACGGAGTCCAATGCCTTCAGCATACATACTTCACACATACATACATACACCATGCTACATGCTCACTCGGCTAAGCTTAGGCTAGAGTGGGGGTCACAGGTGGCGGATAGTGAAAGGCCTACAGATATGTAGGTTAGCTGCGAATACCAAATAAGCAGTCCCCGACCAATAGCGACTAGCATGGAGGGAGTAACTTAAAAGGTTACAGTTCCCGACGAAGAGTTAGTGACAGGGCGAGAAGGAGCCGCCCTTCAAATAGGCAACTGTAAACCCTGTTCGGCGACTGTCCATAGTGGGCGGCCAATAGGTCTGCGCCAGATCGGAACGGTCGGCAGCGAATATTACCTGGCGGTAGGTATAAAACGCTATGGGAAGGAACCCAGATCAAAAAACCAAAATGGAAGAATTAAGAGGAGACAAATTTACGGTGCAGGGAGTCGGATCCCCAGTACCGTCGGCTGTGAGGGGCGAGCAAGCGGGCCCCCGGGCGTCGATATCCAGCGACCGCAATGCTACAGTGGTGGTAGACTTGGCCACGGTAACAGATAACTCTACAAGCCAACAACTACAAGCTTCACCAAAGCAACAGATGTCGGAGACAGAAGTGTTTAAAGCCTCGACCAGAGTGTTGAGATCACCTGTCAGGAAATCGTTTTCGTTGTCACCGTTTAACTGCGACAAAATGCGCACGTCGGATGGAGAGAACAAAGCTATTATTGACTTGGAACAGACCGAGAACCACGATGAGAAAAATGCGGCAAGTTCAGCACTCATTAAGCTTGGGGAAAAAATCGAGAAGCTCACTGAGCTAATGACGTTGCCCCAACGAACGATAAACAATCGAATGAGAACACTCGTCAATAGCATGGCCTTTCTGCATAAGGAAGCAATACGTGCCAACCGGAAGCAACCGACACCGGTGGTTCCAAGACCAGTGGTCGTGGAACAGCACGGAACTATACCAAATGGGGATACCGGCACAAAAAGGGCAAGGAGCCCAGGGCAAGATGCAGTAATCACCAAAAAAGCAATGCACGAGATTGAAGCCCCAAATCAGCAACCAGGTGTACTGAAGACCAAAAATGTCAGCAGTAAAGCTTCTAAGCCAGTGGATCACAACATCAAAGCCACAGACACTGATGAGACAGCATGGACAACGGTTAAGAAGAAGAACAACCCCAGGAAGAAAAGACCACCCCGGAGCGATGCAATAGTCCTGAAGACGGTTGGTGACACAACGTACGCGGACATTCTAAAGCAGATTAAAAGCGAGCCGGAACTTGCAGCCTTGAGCCAAAGCGTCAAAGGCATCCGCAAGACGGCAAAAGGAGAGATGCTACTCATTATGAGCAAGACCGCGGACGAGAACACGGATAAGTTACAGTCTATGGTGAAAAAAGTGGTGGGATACAAAGCTGAAGTCAAAGCACTTACTGAAGTGCAACAGCTTGAAATTAAGGATATAGATGAAACCACTACTGCCGAAGATGTGTTCAGTGCACTTAAGGCAAAACTTGGGGACATAGGCCTAACGAAGGATGCTATCTTACCCTTACGCAAGGCATATGGAGATACACAGACTGCGACAATTCAAACAACAGCTAAGGTATCTGAGGCAATACTGGCACTTGGAAAGTTAAGAATAGGCTGGGTCAACTGCCGAATCAGACTTAAACAGGTACCGAAGAGATGCTACAAATGTCTCGATTTTGGGCATACTGCGAGTAGATGTCGAGGTAAGGAGGACTGCAAGGGGATATGTTTTAAGTGCGGAGGTGCAAATCACCAAGCTAAAGCATGCCAGAATTCTCCCAAATGTACACTCTGCGTTAGGAAGGGAAGAAGTGAGACCAGCCACAGTGTGATGAGTATCGGGTGCCCTCTCTATCAGAAGGCGTTAAAAAATATGCGAAATAAATGAGATTCATTCAACTCAATCTGAATCACTGTGGGGTGGCGCAGGACCTACTGACGCAGACCATTCAAGAGGAGCACATAGATGTGGCTATTATAAGCGAACCATACGGGAAGTGTCCGAACCCCTGTTGGGCCTATGATAACACAGGCAAAGCTGCGATTTTGAGTTGTGGAGCTCGTCGGAGGCAGATCACAGGGCAACTGGCTGCAGATTACTTCGTTAGGGCGGAAATAGGGGGGATTCAGGTATACAGTGTATACATTCCACCAAGCCTGACACTGCAAGAAGCAACTAGTGTAATGGAAGAGATAGCCGACGATGCTCATGGAAGAAGTCCTTTGATACTTGCGGGAGACTTCAATGCCTGGGCCACAGAATGGGGTAGTAGAAGAAACAACCCAAGAGGTCTTTCACTTCTAGAATGCATTGCGACGCTTGAGGTAATACTGCTAAACACGGGCACCCAACACACCTTTTCTAGAGCAGGAGCTGGTTCAATAATTGATCTCACCTTTGTAAGTAGTAGTATAGCACCGGGATCAACTTGGCATATTAGTCAGAGGTATACGGGCAGTGACCATAGTGCGATTATATTCATGGTGGATAGCTACCCACATAGCAGGACTGGAGCGCAACCAGCACGCAGCATCAGCTACAATGTGGACACCCTGGATGTAGCAGCGCTAAATGTAATGCTCGAAAATACCCATATAACTGGCTCAGCGAATGAAAAAGCTGAAATGGCCATGGAAATGGTTAAAAATGCCTGCGACGCCTCGATGGTACGGAAGAACAAAACTTCACCTTGGCATAAAGAAGTATACTGGTGGAGCGAGGAGATCGCTTTAGCAAGAACTGAATGCTTGCATGCCCGAAGGCGTTACAGCCGAGCTAGGAATAGGCCCGATTTTGAGATCAGACAAGTGGAATATAGAAGAAAAAGGAAAGTCCTCAAGAGATTGATTAGAGCCAGTAAGGTAGATGCCTTTAAGCAACTATGTGATGACGCTGAGCGAAATCCATGGGGTTTTGCCTATAAAATAGTTATGAAGAAACTGAGTGCGTTTAGGCCCCCCATGCCAACGTGTCCGGAACTGATGAGCAAAATAGTCCACACACTCTTTCCCCAACAACAGGCTGTAAGACAAACAAATGAGCAACACCAAGATGATCCAGGGACCGAATGGGCAACAGATGAGGAAGTATTGACACTGGCTGGCACACTTAAAGATGGTAAAGCACCGGGACCTGATGGTATACCGAACAAAGCTCTTAAGGAAGCTATAATAGGTAACGCGGAGATGTTCACAGCTCTCTACAATGCGTGCTTGAGGGAGGCGGTATTTCCCGATATATGGAAGTGCCAAAGGCTTGTGCTTATACCCAAGGGCAACAAGCCTCCAGAAGACCCAGCGGCATATCGTCCCTTATGCATGCTAGATGCTGCGGGCAAAATCCTAGAACGAATAATAGCAAGACGGCTCGATCAATCCATCAGAGAGTCAGGAGGACTGTCAGAACAGCAGTTCGGCTTCCGGAAAATGAGATCAACAACCGATGCAATCTCGTGGGTGCAGCACATTGCTCAAGAAGCCGTTAAAGGCACTAGATGGAGGTGCGGCACTAAAAAATACTGCCTAGTAGCCACACTAGACATCAAGAATGCGTTTAATACTGCCAACTGGGGGAGAATTATAGAAGCACTGGAAAAATTTCGGGTCCCAAGGTACATCCGTAATCTCATTTCGAGCTACTTAAGCGGACGCAAATTAACATACAATACTGAAGTTGGAGAGGAAACCTACATAGTCTCAGGGGGAGTTCCTCAAGGGTCTGTGCTAGGACCCCACCTGTGGAACATTATGTACGATGGCGTACTACGGCTCAACACACCGGATGGAACCAATATAGTTGGATTTGCCGATGATATCGCTGTAGTGACAGTCGCAAAGCAGCTGCACGATGCCGAAAATAGGTGCAATATAGCAATCTCCATTATTAAGGATTGGCTGGGAGCTACAGGATTGGCCTTAGCCGACCACAAAACAGAGGCAGTGCTTATTAGCACGAGAAAGAAGGTAGAAGTGGCAAAAATACGGGTTGGAGACCATGTCATTGAGTCTAAACCATGTATTAAGTATCTAGGAGTCATACTAGACCATCGCCTGAGCTTTAAGCAACACATCGATTACGCTTGCGGTAAGGCAGCACACGCGACACGGGCTCTCTCTCGGATCACCACAAATACGAGGGGACCCAAGCAACAGCGAAGGAAACTGATTATGGGGGTAGTCAGGTCGATCCTACTATACGCAGCCCCCATCTGGGCAGACGCCGTAAGATGCGCAACTTACAGAAGAGGAATAGAGTCAGTGCATCGACTCTGTGCCCTTAGAATGTGCTGTGCCTTTCGAACGGTCTCAGCTGACGCTATCCATGTAATAGCGGGTGTCCCACCAATAGATCTCTTGGTGTATGAAGCAGTAAAATATAGAGATCAGGATGCAAAAATCCCTCCCCAAACCCGAAGGAGGACAGTGCGCGAAGACTGCATCACAGTGTGGCAGGCGAGGTGGAATGCAACTGACAAAGGACGGTGGACTCATAGACTTATTCCGGACATCAGAAAATGGGTGTATAGGAAGCATGGGGAAGTTGATTACTACTTGACGCAACTTATGACTGGACATGGAGTGTTTAAGCACTACCTAAATAGGTTTAGACATAAAGACGACCCGTACTGCACTTACTGCGGTCCGGGTATAATTGAAGACGCAGAACACATATTTTTTGTCTGCCCGCAATTTGAAGAAGAGCGATCAGAGTTGAGTAGAAGAGTTGGGAGGGTGCCTACAGTTACTTCAATGGTAGATATCCTACTCAGCTCAGAAGATTGCTGGTCCGCCGTGTGTAACACGACATGTATGATTCTCCAAAAACTGCGTCGCGCAGAAAGACTGCGCAGAATTCAAAGATGAGGCAATAGGCCCCTCCCCCTCCGCGAAGTTATACCTTACGGTAGTTCCGCGGAAGGAAACGGAGGACGGGTGGGTGTTTAGTGGTGTGAGCCGAGAGGCAAGTCCCACACTTCGGCTTTCAACGCTTTTTGCCACCTAGAAAAAAAAAAAAAAAAAAAAAAAAAACCATGCTACATGCTCCCGATCCGACGCTGCTTTGAGCGGCAGAGCCCTATAAGATATACATATGTACGAAGCCGCTCCGCTGCTGGCGTAACCGGCAGCGCAGCTATGCGGTCTTAGCCTTAAGAATTAATTGAATAAAATGAAAAGAATATTCTGTTTTTTAACAACAAACAAACGACAACATTTTTATTACATGGCGACCGTGACAGTGGCAAAAGGCCTATCGTCCAAGTGCGTTGCGCCGTCCCCAGGTGGCCACCAGGTCCTTAGGTGGCCACGCTACTGGCTACTTCGAGGAATTGGATTTTTCCAAGCGCCCGTGTGTGGTAGGCAGACCGCCTACTACACCTACGAAAGATACTACCACCACACCGACGTTGGAGCTGCTTAGCATCAAGCCATTTGCTTTCCGTTTTGCTTTGGCTGGTGCCAAAATGGTTCTTAAGTCCATAGACGAAGGCATGAAGCGCATTTTTCGGAGCACAGTTTTATATGTGACCTTCCAATTGACTGTCCAAGCGCCGGAAGGTGTCGGAGCCATACAAACCTAGCAAATCCAGAACGATGATGCTGTGGAGATTCGTTACATTGATTCCCCCAGCAATTTCTATGTACAAAAAGTGGAAAATATCAACAAATTACAACAACAAATTATTTTTAACTATGCACTGCGTTGCAAAATTTTTTTTAAATGCACTGCGAAGCCTTTTTTTTTTTATATAATTACAAACTTATGTACAACTGAGCGGAATCCTATCTGCCCGATAGAAGTATGGCTTGTAAAGCTACACGAAACATTAGGTAAACAAAAAAACAAAAAAAAAATGTTCGGAAATTTTCTATAATTAGACGTAGGAACAACGCTCCTACTAGACTAATGGTCACCCACATATTTTATGTATAGATATTTGCAGCTTGCCTGCGAATATGGCGTAATGCCATTCGATATCTCCCAAAGTGATATCTTTTAAGCAATGCTGTTGACAAGTCAGTTCTGCTCCATTCGTACAGAGATCGCAGTTAATATAAATGTGTTCTTGTATTTCGTTATTGCAAGCCACAGTTTTGTGTGGTGATCATAACTGATCATAAAATACCAATAGCTTAGCAATTCGAAGAGGTCCTTAAAAAATCTTGAAGACGTAAAAAATTTTTCACTCCTATTTTTTATATATGAAATCATTCAGGTCACCATTTTTTCAATCGTTTTTCGGAATGATAATATACTTTTCCGTTTTCAATTACTGCTTAGTTTATTATCTCTTAAGCCTTATAAAGACAAATTATTTTTTAATATAAATTACTTCTGTTAGTATCAATAAAACACCTTTGAGAAATTCAAATATAATAAAAACACTTACATCAAAAATACATTATCTTAAAGTTTCAAAACAAATTTTCGATATCGTAAGTACTTCGCATTACATTTATTTCATCTAGCAAAGAATTTAGCATAATTACAGATGCAAGCCAACAAGCATGTGGGGCAGTTTAAACTCATATTTATAGTCGACTCCAACTTCCATTTGCATATGCATCAAGAGCATTCACTAAAGGCGAAAGCAATAAGAGTACTACCAAACAAGAACAAACAATTCACAGTGCGAACAGACCATAGACCATTAACATATTTATTCTCCATGGTCAACCCAAGTTCAAAATTAACACGCATGCGGCTAGAATTGGAGGAGAACGACTTTACAGTAGAGTATTTGGGAGGCAAAGACAACTTCGTGGCTGACGCCCTATCACGGATATCAATATCCGAATTAAAGGACATGAACGCAAAAGTCCTGAAAGTCACTACCAGGCAACAAAGTAGACAGAAAAACTGCGCAGTTGATAAAGAAGAACTTTTGCCAAGGCAAAAGACTCAAAATGCTTCTAAGCCCAACGTATACGAAGTCATCAAAAATGACGAGGTACGAAAAGTAGTGACCTTGCGAATTACAGATTCCACATGTTTATTAAAACATGGAAAAAAAGTTATAACAAGAATTAATGTTAGCGATTTACTCTCCAATTGAATTCTCGACTTAGGTCAGTTTTTCCAAAGGCTTGAATGGCAAGCCGGTGTATTACAAATCAGCAAAGAATGGCACCGAGCGAAAAGTTCTTTGAATCAATTTCAATAGATACTTTTAAAAATATGGGCAATAAAATATTGAAATCATTAAGAGTAGCGCTACTCAAGCCGGTGACCCTCGTCCAAGATGAGAAAGAAAAAGAAGCAATACTGTCTACCTACCATGATGATCCAATTCAAGGAGGTCATACTGGCATCACAAGAACGCTAGCGAAAATAAAAAGACACTACTATTGGAAAAATATGACTCGTCATATCAAAGATTACATACGTAGATGTCATAAATGCCAGGTGTCAAAAACCACGACGCATAGATAAATCCCAATGACCATAACAGAAACACAACAATATGCTTTTGACAGAGTGATAGTAGACACAATTGGTCCACTACCACGCTCAGAAAATGGAGATGAATACGCAGTCACTTTAATATATGATTTGACAAGGTATTTAGTAGCAATTCCAGTTGCGAACATAATGCAACAACTATAGCAAAAGCAATATTTGAATCTTTTATTCTGAAGTACGGTCCAATGAAAACATTCATTACGGACATGGAACCAGAAAACAAAAACTCAATCATAACAGATTTGTGCAGATACCTAAAAATAGACAACGTCTACTGCAGACCATCACCAGACATTAGGTACAGTTGAAAGAAGTCATTGAACGTTCAACAAGTACATCCGTTCATACATATCAGTAGATTAAACCGATTGGGACCTATGGTACAGTATTTCGTGTATTGTTTTAATACAACACCAACAGTAACTCATAATTATTGTCCGTATGAACTAGTATTTGGATGGCAAAATAACCTACCAATACAATTAAATAGTGTAAATACCATAGAACCTATATATAATGTTGAAGATTACTCAAAGAAAGTTAAGTTTAGATTAGAACAGGCGTATAAATGAGCTCAAGTACTTTTAGAGAAAAATAAAATTAGACAAAAAGAAATAAAAGACAAAAAAATATCAGATTTTAATATAGAAGTACACGACCAAGTTTACTTAAAAAACAATACCGGTCATAAATTAGAACCCTCATATGTATGACCATTTGAGGTCGTTTGTATAGAAAACAATAGTAATATAATTATAAAGAACAAGAAAAATAAGTTACAGAAAGTACATAAGGATAGATTAAAAATGTTTATTTCTTAATCAATTATTATTCATTCAACCATTAGTTTAAATTGACTGCACAGTTAATTGAATAAGAAATTTATATATTCATATAAATTAATATCCTCCGGTCCTGTTGCGGGTGAAGATTAGGTTGAGAGGCGAACTGTGCCTCTTATTGCTCTTATATACAACTTATGTAATGTCGCAATTGCGAGGGCTGTTTCTCAACTTATGAAGCACGCGATAGCGAGGGTTGACTATAAACTTATAAAATATCCTATATTAAGTGTTATTTGTAACCTTATATATAAAAATAACAAACATGTATGACAGAAAGGCATATGCCCACAGTATTGTTGAGTATACAATATAACAAGTTGTCATATGCCCAAATTAAAAGAGAGAGTATGAGCGCATAAACAAAGTGACACTTTGTCACTCGCTTACACAACCCAGCCAAGACCAATGCCGAAATATTATCAGCCACTTATGTATATGTGGACTGGTCTGCAGCGTGAGATCTGCAGCGAAAGCATTAACGAGTCACATACGGAGTCCAATGCCTTCAGCATACATACTTCACACATACATACATACACCATGCTACATGCTCCCGATCCGACGCTGCTTTGAGCGGCAGAGCCCTATAAGATATACATATGTACGAAGCCGCTCCGCTGCTGGCGTAACCGGCAGCGCAGCTATGCGGTTTTAGCCTTAAGAAATCATTGAATAAAATGAAAAGAATATTCCGTTTTTTACCATCAATCAAACGACAACATTTTTATTAAAATTTTTTTTAAATGCACTGCGATGCTTTTTTTTTTATATAATTACAAACTTATGTACAACTGAGCGGAATCCTATCTGCCCGATAGAAGTATGGCTTGTAAAGCTATACGAAACATTAGGTAAACTGAAAAAAAAAAAAAAAAAATGTTCGGGAATTTTCTATAATTAGACCCACCTATTTTATGTATAGATATTTGGTTTATTTGCAGCTTGCCTGCGAATATGGCGTAATGCCATTCGATATCTCCCAAAGTGATATCTTTTAAGCAATGCTGTTGACAAGTCAGTTCTGCTCCATTCGTACAGAGCTCGCAGTTAATATAAATGTGTTCTTGTATTTCGTTATTGCAAGCCACAGTTTTGTAATGATCAGCACAACTGATCATAAAATACCAATAGCTTAGCAATTCGAAGAGGTCCTTAAAAAATCTCGAAGAAGTAAAGAATTTTTTCACTCCTATTTTTTATATATGAAATCATTCAGGTCACTGATAATATACTTTTCCTTTTTCAATTACTGCTTAGTTTATTATCTCTTAAGCCTTATAAAGACAAATTATTTTTTAATATAAATTACTTCTGTTAGTATCAATAAAACACCTTTGAGAAATTCAAATATAATAAAAACACTTACATCAAAAATACATTATCTTAAAGTTTCAAAACAAATATTCGATATCGTAAGTACTTCGCATTACATTTATTTCATCTAGCAAAGAATTTAGCATAATTACAGATGCAAGCCAACAAGCATTTGGGGCAGTTTAAACTCATAACTATAGTGGACTCCAACTTCCATTTGCATATGCATCAAGAGCATTCACTAAAGGCGAAAGCAATAAGAGTACTACCAAACAAGAACTAGCAGCTATACATTGGGCAATAACATATTTTCGACCATATATATATGGCAAACATTTCACAGTGCGAACAGACCATAGACCATTAACATATTTATTCTCCATGGTCAACCCAAGTTCAAAATTAACACGCATGCGGCTAGAATTGGAGGAGAACGACTTTACAGTAGAGTATTTGGGAGGCAAAGACAACTTCGTGGCTGACGCCCTATCACGGATATCAATATCCGAATTAAAGGACATGAACGCAAAAGTCCTGAAAGTCACTACCAGGCAACAAAGTAGACAGAAAAACTGCGCAGTTGATAAAGAAGAACTTTTGCCAAGGCAAAAGACTCAAAATGCTTCTAAGCCCAACGTATACGAAGTCATCAAAAATGACGAGGTACGAAAAGTAGTGACCTTGCGAATTACAGATTCCACATGTTTATTAAAACATGGAAAAAAAGTTATAACAAGAATTAATGTTAGCGATTTACTCTCCAATTGAATTCTCGACTTAGGTCAGTTTTTCCAAAGGCTTGAATGGCAAGCCGGTGTATTACAAATCAGCAAAGAATGGCACCGAGCGAAAAGTTCTTTGAATCAATTTCAATAGATACTTTTAAAAATATGGGCAATAAAATATTGAAATCATTAAGAGTAGCGCTACTCAAGCCGGTGACCCTCAGTCAAGATGAGAAAGAAAAAAAAGCAATACTGTCTACCTACCATGATGATCCAATTCAAGGAGGTCATACTGGCATCACAAGAACGCTTGCGATAATAAAAAGACACTACTATTGGAAAAATATGACTCGTCATATCAAAGATTACATACGTAGATGTCATAAATGCCAGGTGTCAAAAACCACGACACATACAAAAACCCCAATGACCATAACAGAAACACAACAATATGCTTTTGACAGAGTGATAGTAGACACAATTGGTCCACTACCACGCTCAGAAAATGGAGATGAATACGCAGTCACTTTCATATGCGATTTGACAAGGTATTTAGTAGCAATTCCAGTTGCGAACATAATGCAACAACTATAGCAAAAGCAATATTTGAATCTTTTATTCTGAAGTACGGTCCAATGAAAACATTCATTACGGACATGGGAACAGAAAACAAAAACTCAATCATAACAGATTTGTTCAGATACCTAAAAATAGACAACATAACGTTTACTGCAGACCATCACCAGACATTAGGTACAGTTGAAAGAAGTCATTGAACGTTCAACAAGTACATCCGTTCATACATATCAGTAGATAAAACTGATTGGGACCTATGGTACAGTATTTCGTGCATTGTTTTAATACAACACCAACAGTAACTCATAATTATTGTCCGTATGAACTAGTATTTGGATGGCAAAATAACCTACCAATACAATTAAATAGTGTAAATACCATAGAACCTATATATAATGTTGAAGATTACTCAAAGAAAGTTAAGTTTAGATAAGAACAGGCGTATAAATGAGCTCAAGTACTTTTAGAGAAAAATAAAATTAGACAAAAAGAAATAGAAGACAAAAAAATATCAGATTTTAAAATAGAAGTACACGACCAAGTTTACTTAAAAAACAATACCGGTCATAAATTAGAACCCTCATATATAGGACCATTTGAGGTCGTTTGTATAGAAAACAATAATAATATAATTATAAAGAACAAGAAAAATAAGGTACAGAAAGTACATAAGGATAGGTTAAAAAGATCTATTTCATAATCAATTATTATTCATTCAACTATTGATATAAATTGACTGCGCAGTTAATTGAATAAGAAATATATTTATATAAAAACAAAAAAAAATTAACCTAAAAAAACAGAAAAAAAATTTAATATTACAAGATTTACAAATAGAAATAACTTAACCAAAAAAAAAGAAAAAAATTTAATATTACAAGATTTACAAATGGTAAAAAAAAAAACACAGTATATAAAACAAAAAATAATATAAAATAATAAAAATATGATAATTTTAATATTAAATAACTACAGTATATAACGTTATTTCTTTAAAACGGGTGGTGTAGTATGTTGTATGACAGATAAGAATATGCCCACAGTATTGTAGAGTATACAATATAACAAGTGGTCATATGCCCAAACTAAAAGATACAGTAGGAGCGCATAAACAAAGCGACACTTTGTCACTCGCTTACACGAAATATAATCAGCCGCTTATATGTGGACTGGCATATGCTGCAGCGTGAGATCTGCAGCGAAAGCATTAACGAGTCACATACGGAGTCCAATGCCTTCAGCATACATACTTCACACATACATACATACACCATGCTACATGCTCCCGATCCGACGCTGCTTTGAGCGGCAGAGCCCTATAAGATATACATATGTACGAAGCCGCTCCGCTGCTGGCGTAACCGGCAGCGCAGCTATGCGGTTTTAGCCTTAAGAATTAATTGAATAAAATGAAAAGAATATTCTGTTTTTTACCATCAATCAAACGACAACATTTTTATTACATGACGACCGTGACAGTGGCAAAAGGCCTATCGTCCAAGTGCGTTGCGCCGTCCCCAGGTGGCCACGTCACTGGCTACTTCGAGGGATTTGATTTTGCCAAGCGCCCGTGTGTGGTAGGCAGACCGCCTACCACACCTGCGAGGGATACTACCACCACACCGACGTTGGAGCTGCTTAGCATCAAGCCATTTGCTTTCCGTTTTGCTTTGGCTGGTGGTTCTTAAGTCCATAGACGAAGGCATGAAGCGCATTTTTCGGAGCACAGTTTTATATGTGACCTTCCAATTGACTGTCCAAGCGCCGGAAGGTATCGGAGCCATACAAACCTAGCAACTCCAGAACGATGATGCTGTGGAGATTCGTTACATTGATTCCCCCAGCAATTTCTATGTACAAAAAGTGGAAAATATCAAGGAATTTAAGCAGCTTATGGATGAAATGTTTACTTATTACAATATTCATTAAGTAGTCCCAGAACAACTGATCCTCGGAGCTCGCCTGCACCGAGAAATCAACCGCAACCAATTGATGTGATTTTAAAGCAAGACATTGAGAATTCCTGTTTGCCCTACGTGATCCGAAACCACCTGTGTTGCCAGCACCGATCCCCCACAAAAAAAAAAAGAGAAAAAAAAGCCTGTGCAGCCAGCACCGGCATCGCATCAAGCCAGACCAAGGACTGGTGAACCGACAGCGTTACAAAAAACGCCCAACAAATTATTTTTAACTATGCACTGCGTTGCAAAATTTTTTTTAAATGCACTGCGATGCATATTTTTTTTATATAATTACAAAGCTATACGAAACATTAGGTAAACTGAAAAAAACAAAAAAAAAATGTTCGGGAATTTTCTATAATTAGACGTAGGAACAACGCTCCTACTAGACTAATGGTCACCCACATATTTTATGTATAGATATTTGGTTTATTTGCAGCTTGCCTGCGAATATGGCGTAATGCCATTCGATATCTCCCATAGTGATATCTTTTAAGTAATGCTGTTGACAATTCTGTTTTGCTCCATTCGTACAGAGATCGCAGTTAATATAAATGTGTTCTTGTATTTCGTTATTGCAAGCCATAGTTTTGTTATGATCAGCACAACTGATCATAAAATACCAATAGCTTAGCAATTCGAGGTCCTTAAAAAATCTCGAAGAAGTAAAAAATTTTTTCACTCCTATTTTTTATATATGAAATCATTCAGGTCACTGATAATATACTTTTCCTTTTTCAATTACTGCTTAGTTTATTATCTCTTAAGCCTTATAAAAACAAATTATTTTTTAATATAAATTACTTCTGTTAGTATCAATAAAACACCTTTGAGAAATTCAAATATAATAAAAACACTTACATCAAAAATACATTATCTTAAAGTTTCAAAACAAATTTTCAATATCGTAAGTACTTCGCATTACATTTATTTCATCTAGCAAAGAATTTTGCATAATTACAGATGCAAGCCAACAAGCATGTGGAGCAGTTTAAACTCATAACTATAGTGGACTCCAACTTCCAGTTGCATATGCATCAAGAGCATTCACTAAAGGCGAAAGCAATAAGAGTACTACCAAACAAGAACTAGCAGCAATACATTGGGCAATAACATATTTTCGACCATATATATATGGCAAACATTTCACAGTGCGAACAGACCATAGACCATTAACATATTTATTCTCCATGGTCAACCCAAGTTCAAAATTAACACGCATGCGGCTAGAATTGGAGGAGAACGACTTTACAGTAAAGTATTTGGGAGGCAAAGACAACTTCGTGGCTGACGCCCTATCACGGATATCAATATCCGAATTAAAGGACATGAACGCAAAAGTCCTGAAAGTCACTACCAGGGAACAAAGTAGACAGAAAAACTGCGCAATTGATAAAGAAGAACTTTTGCCAAGGCAAAAGACTCAAAATGCTTCTAAGCCCAATGTATACGAAGTCATCAAAAATGACGAGGTACGAAAAGTAGTGACCTTGCGATGTTTATTAAAACATGGAAAAAAGTTATAACAAGAATTAATGTTAGCGATTTACTCTCCAATTGAATTCTCGACTTAGGTCAGTTTTTCCAAAGGCTTGAATGGCAAGCCGGTGTATTAAAAATCAGCAAACTAAGAATGGCACCGAGCGAAAAGTTCTTTGAATCAATTTCAATAGATACTTTTAAAAATATGGGCAATAAAATATTGAAATCATTAAGAGTAGCGCTACTCAAGCCGGTGACCCTCGTCCAAGATGAGAAAGAAAAAGAAGCAATACTGTCTACCTACCATGATGATCCAATTCATGGAGGTCATACTGGCATCACAAGAACGCTAGCGAAAATAAAAAGACACTACTATTGGAAAAATATGACTCGTCATATCAAAGATTACATACGTAGATGTCATAAATGCCAGGTGTCAAAAACCACGACGCATAGAAAAATCCCAATGACCATAACAGAAACACAACAATATGCTTTTGACAGAGTGATAGTAGACACAATTGGTCCACTACCACGCTCAGAAAATGGAGATGAATACGCAGTCACTTTAATATGTGATTTGACAAGGTATTTAGTAGCAATTCCAGTTGCGAACATAATGCAACAACTATAGCAAAAGCAATATTTGAATCTTTTATTCTGAAGTACGGTCCAATGAAAACATTCATTACGGACATGGAACCAGAAAACAAAAACTCAATCATAACAGATTTGTGCAGATACCTAAAAATAGACAACATAACGTCTACTGCAGACCATCACCAGACATTAGGTACAGTTGAAAAAAGTCATTGAACGTTCAACAAGTACATCCGTTCATACATATCAGTAGATAAAACTGATTGGGACCTATGGTACAGTATTTCGTGTATTGTTTTAATACAACACCAAAAAATAAAAAAAAAAAAAAATAAAATTAGACAAAAAGAAATAGAAGACAAAAAAATATCAGATTTTAAAATAGAAGTACACGACCAAGTTTACTTAAAAAACAATACCGGTCATAAATTAGAACCCTCATATGTAGGACCATTTATAAAGAACAAGAAAAATAAGTAACAGAAAGTATATAAGAATAGGTTAAAAATGTCTATTTCATAATAAATTATTATTCATTCAACCATTTATCTAAATTGACTGCGCAGTTAATTGAATAAGAAATATATATATTCATATAAATTAATATCCTCCGGTCCTGTTGCGGGTGAAGATTAGGTTGAGAAGCGAACTGTGCCTCTTATTGCTCTTATATACAACTTATGTAATGTCGCAATTGCGAGGGCTGTTTCTCAACTTATGAAGCACGCGATAGCGACGGTTGACTGTTAACTTATAAAATATCCTATATTTAGTGTTATTTGTTAACTTATATATAAAAATAACAAACATGTATGACAGAAAGACATATGCCCACAGTATTGTAGAGTATACAATATAACAAGTGTTCATATGCCCAAACTAAAAGATAGAGTATGAGCGCATAAACAAAGTGACACTTTGTCACTCGCTTACACAACCCAGCCAAGACCAATGCCGAAATATTATCAGCCATTTATGTATATGTGGACTGGTCTGCAGCGTGAGATCTGCAGCGAAAGCATTAACGAGTCACATGCGCATTCCAATGCTTTCAGCATACATACATCACCCATACATACATACACCATGCTACATGCTCCCGATCCGACGCTGCTTTGAGCGGCAGAGCCCTACAAGATATACATACATATGTACGAAGCCACTCCGCTGCTGGCGTAACCGGTAGAGCAGCTATGCGGTTTTAGCCTTAAGAATTATTTGAATAAAATGGAAAGAACATTCAAAAATAAATATTCAAAAGAACCAGACGTATTCCTGTTTACAGTAGCCTCTGAAGACGGTCTCCAACGTAATTAAAACAACTGGTTTTTAATTTGGACCTAGAGCCAGCAAAACAAGGTTTGATTTAATTAAATAAAGTCGTTAAACCCAAAAAGAAAAACAAATTTATCAAAAAAAACTTGAAATAAATGTGAATAAATTGACACCAAAATGTCCAATCTTCAAAACGCCGAACCGGTTGTTTCTGGAAGTCTAACGGATATTCCTAAAAATAGCATTGATTGAACAAACTGGTGTTCATTTTTGCAGCCTTTCTGCGCTTTGTTTGCTCTTTGTCAATCCAAAGTTTGAGTTGTGTTGCCCCCGGATGCTTCCATTGCGAGTGCTATCTCTGCATTTGTCAAGGTAAGGTAATAAACATAAAAAGTTTAATTGCTGATAGTGGATGATTCGCTTATATTAAACTGAATTAATTTTTTTCATGTTAAGTTTACTTCTTTTTAATTACTTTGTTCCATGTTAAACTCTCCGTCTTACCATTTATGCAAATACCTAACTAGCATATTAAGCAACTGGACTAAAGATTCAGTGTTTAAGTAATTCTAAACAGATTTAAAAAAAAATCGAACAAAGCGCTTTCAAATTGGTGAAACAAAGAGAGTTTTCTACATTGAACAAGGTAAAAGTAAAAGATGCCCTAGAGTACAGACCGGAAACGTTTCAAGTCTGGTAAAGGAAACCAAGTGCGATGAATAAATGGTGGCCACAAGCACTAGGCTGTATAAATCTGGAACGCGAACCGCATAAAAAATCGTTACAAAGCTTAATGCAAACGAAGCTGCAGAACAAAAATTAAAATGTCATTAGACGCACAACTACAATTGCCAAAGCTCTATGTATGAATGTAGGCTACACGAAGCATAGATAGGAGGTAATGCGACGTAGTGCTGAAGAGAGGAATGCTGATATTTATCCGAGTTACCAAAGGTTGCATTCAGCTAAGGTTATGTGCTATTCAAGCAACTTAAAATATTCAGACTATTTAGCTGAAACAACTTTGCGAAGCTTTGTCGACCATTCCGTTAGTCCATTTGGTCCAACAACCATCAACCATCAATCAACATTTAGCTTCCTTGCAAACGTACCTACCATGATATGTGAAGTTTGTAGAGCCGTTCCAAAGAATATGAATAATATTAGTTTGGTAAAAAGTTATAGAATTGATGCAGATCTCTTAAAATAGTAGAAGTGGCAATGCCAACAATGAAAATACTGCCAGACGATTTTTTAGCTTGCCAAATTTAGTAGTCGGCATTACTGGAGTTAGCGAAGCTCTAATATATAAGTTTAGTTTAAAGGTAATTTGGATGTCAAGTCAATACTGATTCATTCAGCTCATTAGTCATTCCAACAGCTGAAATGTATGTCGACAAATATCCATGGTTTTACATGCCCGTCATCTGTACACAACGTTTTAACACATGGAACGGACATCATCAAAAATGTAGCACTTCCTATTGGTATAATGTTCGATGAAGCACTTGAAGCCAGGAATAAGGATTTTAGGAATATAAGCTTAAATCATTCCCGTAAGGACAAGAGGAGTAATACAAACATTGGAAGATGTTGTGAATGGATTGCGTGTTTCATCGGATCTACTTTTAACGACTCTCTTTAAAACAACAAAAGCAGCTTTCAAATGAATTAGTTTGGACAAAACCGTTTCAGGATTGCTAAATAGTTTGAAAGATTTTTTGAATGACTCGGATTAGCCTGGCCAACTGTGCTGCGCTTTAAAACTTCTATCCAAAGTCGCTTTGTCTCGAAGTCCCACTTCTTTGCTTCTCTCTATTCCACTTAAAGACCATTTGTTAAATGGTATAAATGGTGCCCTGTGGGAATTGACTATTAATTTTAAATCTTTCCCTCAAAGTAAGCAAGCGGACATTAATCGATAAGTTGAACAAACAAATGCAAGTTTTATTATTCTTTATAAACTGCAAGGTCTACAAATATATGTATGTATGTATATATTTTCTTTTTGTGTTTCTTGTATGGAAAATATAAAAGTTAGTTTTGTATTAACAGAAAAAAAATAATAATAAGGGTTAAAGATTCAACTGGATTGGATTTTGTGGATTGGATTGAGTTAAAATACATATGTACATAGTGGGATTTCAGGTTTGAAATGAGTATTTTCAGAATATTTTAATTTTATTTAATTAGAACAGTTAATGAAATAAAAGACCTATACTTAATAAGTAACTTTGTACAGTTTTCATCCAAAAATAAACCAAAAGCTCAGTATATGGGAGCTGATTGCCCAAGGCACATGAAAAATGAGATTCCTTACGGTAGGCAGAATGTCTTGGAACCTATGTACATATGTGTGTACATATTCGTCAAAATAAGTACTGATAGTATATACAAACATAACTATTAAGCGGAGTAAAAACAAAATTTGAAAGTTCAAATTATTTTCGGCGTTGTCATTAAAAAAAACAAGTAGGTCGCGTTATTTAAAATGCGTCTTTTTTACTCACTCTACCAATTTCCATTTTCCGTCAAATTTTTGTGAACATAACAATAGCAAATATTAAAGGGTAAATACATGGGCAGTTCATGAGCAACATAAAAAATAACCCACAAAAATTAGTGGACTATAAATAAAAACAAAGAGAATTGTCTTGAAACTACCGAAAAATATTGCGAGAAAAGACGATCAAGTTAGAAACAAAGAGTCAATGTGACCTGTCGAGAATAAAAAGGACTTGACCTAATTAGTTTTTGTAGCAAGCAATCTCTTAAAGATAAAGAAGGTGGAATTGCACGCCAAAAAAATTCAGCATGGATATATCTTTCATACCGCGTACAAAAGGAATATTTAAGAGGCCAAAATGTATGTAGCAGGGAAAAGAAAACGTTTCCGACCCCACAAAGTACATAAGTATGTATGTATGTACAGTGGTTCCAACGCCAAATCGGACAAGACTTTGTGTTTATTAAAATTAGTTTTTTCTTTATTACTTAGTTACTTATTTTAAGTTTTAATATTTTTCCTTAAATTTATGAAGGCTTATCTTACTAAAACAACAAAAAAAATTCCAAATTTGAAACACTAACATTTTTTAAAATTAAAAAACGAATAACAAGTCCGATTTTGAGCTTCAACGCCAAATCGGACAAATGAAAAGAGAAAGAAAAACAACTAAAAAAAAAAGAAAAACTTAATATTTAATATTTGGTTGCAAAACCTTTGTTAGCTATTATAGCCTGCAAGCGATTGGGGACTGATTTGACCAAATTCGAGCAGATCTCTGGCTCTATTGAATTCCAAGCTGCCAGTAACCCCTCTTTCAATTGGTCAACCGTGCTGTACCGGTTTTGGTATACTTTCCTAGCCAAAACTTCCCAAAGATTTTCAATGACGTTAATATCCGGGCTCTGGGCAGGCGTTTGAAGTAGTTTGGGGCAATTATGTATTAGCCAGAGCTTAGCTACCATTGACGTGTGCTTGGGATCGTTGTCTTGATAAAAAGCAAAGTCGTCAAGGATCCCCAATTCCTCCGCACTCTGCTTAACATTTTGTTTCAAAATATTAAGATAGCCAAATTTATCCATTACACCATCAATGAAGTGTAATTAGCCAACTCCCGCACTCGACATGCAGCCCCAAACCATCACAGAACCTCCACCATGCTTTACAGTGCCTATAGTGTTCTTGGGCTCAAACTCAGTGTTTGGTTTACGCCACACATACACCTTACCATCGGACCCATGTAAATTAAATTTACTTTCATCAGTAAACAATACCTTTAAATAAGATAACTCATGAAAAAAAAAATAATTTTAATGTGATATACAACCAACATACACGATTCCAAAAATCATTCGGTTTTAGCAAGTACTCCTTTGCAAACTTTACTCTGAATGCCTTGTTCTTAGAGCTTATAAAAAGCTTTTTCTGCGCAACTCGGCCATGAAAATCATACCGATGCAAAGTATTGCGAACAGTGTTTTCACAAACATCCTTTCCGAATTTGGTTTTTACCGATAACCTGAGCTCCTTAGCGGTTTTAAAGGGATCCTCCTTAATTTCTTAATTTTCACGTCAATGGTAGCTAAGCTCTGGCTAATACATAATTGCCGTTTCCGACCCCACAAAGTACATAAGTATGTATGTATGTATGTATATTATAATTCTTAAGCAGCATCAACAGCCAAGTCGAGCTATTAATGTCCGTCTGTCCGTCCGTCCGTCCGTCCGTATGAACACCTAGATCTTAGAGACCATAAGAGCTGGAATCATTCAATTTATTTAGACTCGAAAAGTGTGTACGCAGATCAAGTTTATTTAAAATTTTTACCTCGAAACTAAGTAATAAAATATTTGCCATAAATATTTATCGGCTTACCAAATTTCTAAAAAAAATCGGATGTAAACTAGTCAAGTTAAACTCAAACTCTTGACAAGGAAACCCAAAAGGGCGGCAGCCAAATGAGAGAGGGAGATGGCGATTTTTATATTTTCGCTTTTTGTCACGCAAAGGTACAGAGGTAACGAATATTGAAAATTGTTGATAATTGTTCTTTTAAATTTTTTTTACTTAATCGAGTTCAATGATGGCATTCAAACCAGGTACAGGATACATTCGATTTGGTACTGCGACTTGCGTACTTTATTTTGTTTGTAAGGATTGCACAGTGGTTGTGCTTGTATGGAGTAAGCGGCCGAAAATACTTCCAGTAAAAATGTTGATGGAAAATGGATGATTGACTATTTCCCTACTACCCCCACAGAAAATATTTTTCTTTTGCTTCTATTGTAAATTTCACTTTTAAATTGTGTCTTCTAATAAGTCGATACCAGACTTTAAAAGCGTTGATCTGGGTTTATTGGAAAGTTTTCTGATTCCTAAAATTAACTGATCTGAGCTTAAAAGTAATCTATTCATTAACTCAGTATTGGTTATAACTCTTGAAAGTTTACGGGTGTGCTTCAATCTGAATATTTTAATATCTTTATTTCTCGTCTCTGCGGCTTTTTCAGAAAGCTCTCCGATTGCTACCAAGCAATGTTTTATTACTTCAGAGCCGTGAATTAATGAAAAACTTTCTTGCTGTGTTACCATCGTTAGAAGTTCCACTTCCACCAGCTTTGAGTTTGTCGACTTTTAATCCCATTACATTTTGAAAGTTGCCTGAATTTGTTGTTTCCTTTTCAGAAGCTTCTGTTTTCCTTCATGTGTGCGAATTTGCCAGGCTTTTTCGACTAGCCGGTAGGCTTTGCCCGCATATATTACACTTATCTGAGGATATTTGGTTTAAAGCATTGCATTGCAAACCAGGTACAGGATACATTCGATTTGGTACTGCGACTTGCGTACTTTATTTTGTTTGTAAGGATTGCACAGTGGTTGTGCTTGTATGGAGTAAGCGGCCGAAAATACTTCCAGTAAAAATGTTGATGGAAAATGGATGATTGACTATTTCCCTACTACCCCCACAGAAAATATTTTTCTTTTGCTTCTATTGTAAATTTCACTTTTAAATTGTGTCTTCTAATAAGTCGATACCAGACTTTAAAAGCGTTGATCTGGGTTTATTGGAAAGTTTTCTGATTCCTAAAATTAACTGATCTGAGCTTAAAAGTAATCTATTCATTAACTCAGTATTGGTTATAACTCTTGAAAGTTTACGGGTGTGCTTCAATCTGAATATTTTAATATCTTTATTTCTCGTCTCTGCGGCTTTTTCAGAAAGCTCTCCGATTGCTACCAAGCAATGTTTTATTACTTCAGAGCCGTGAATTAATGAAAAACTTTCTTGCTGTGTTACCATCGTTAGAAGTTCCACTTCCACCAGCTTTGAGTTTGTCGACTTTTAATC
The DNA here is from genome assembly GCA_024703675.1 of Drosophila nebulosa. Taxonomy (NCBI): domain Eukaryota; kingdom Metazoa; phylum Arthropoda; class Insecta; order Diptera; family Drosophilidae; genus Drosophila; species Drosophila nebulosa. Next base: position 91,177 of record JANFPS010000033.1, read on the forward strand.
CCATTACATTTTGAAAGTTGCCTGAATTTGTTGTTTCCTTTTCAGAAGCTTCTGTTTTCCTTCATGTGTGCGAATTTGCCAGGCTTTTTCGACTAGCCGGTAGGCTTTGCCCGCATATATTACACTTATCTGAGGATATTTGGTTTAAAGCATTGCATATCTTTCCATCCACCCTAGCGAGCTGTAGTGAGTGTTTTATTTTTATCTTCTTAATTTCACTTTCCAATATTGTGGGTCTAAGCAAGTTAATTTTATCTTTAAAATATTTTTCCTCATCAATTGACAATTGTGTGGTTTCTTTTTTAAATTGAAATCGAATGTGTCTACAAAAACGGGTGAATGATGTTCGTGGAGTCTTCAAAATAATTTTATACCCATCAGATTTACTTTTTAACCTGAGGGGCACGTACGAAGTTATAAACAAACTTGTATCTGACCTTTTGTTTGTACTCAGCTTGCCCAGCGCTGCCATCGAATCCCCACTTTTCAATCAGACTCAGGGTATTGGCCGAATCGTGGGATTGGTCCAATTTCCTTCAGATAGCCTTTGCTTTTGCCATTTAAAATTTGGTTCCATTTTCCGCGCACCAAAGGTCAAAGATATATTGGCGTGCAAAAATTCTATATATATAAAAATGTTATGTTCGTTTCTCCAACATCTATGGATTCGAAAACTACTGAACCGATTGCGCCCAAATTTTGACACACTATGGAGTCAACTGTCAGCTCGGTTTATGGCTACTTTTTATGTCGATATCACACCCGCTAGCGCGAATATCAAGTTATATAATTTAACAATTATAAACAAATTGCGATACGACAATATCAAGTAGAGATAACTTTAAAGTGGATAATTCTTCTGGCTGTCCTCAAAAACATATATTCAAGATGGCAGCCAGAATAAAAAATTTCCTAAGAAATAATCACTTTTATGAAAATATATATTTTGTATTTTATTTAATTAAAAATTAGTAAAGTCATTTTCAGGTATACGAAGACAAGGGAATTATGGATTTATTTGTATATGGAGGATTCAGTTCAAATTAAATAGGTTCTAATACCTAAGATAGAAAATAAAGTAGTGCATCATTGCAACGCTACGGCGGTACGAAGTTCGCCGGGTCAGCTAGTACATTTATAAAAATTGTCTGACAAAGCCAGACAATTATGATGTATGTACAACAAAGTTGTGGAATTTTGTGGGATCACAACTAAAACTCCACATTAATATGAAAAAGACGTTTACAAAACACATAAAATAGATTGAACCAATTACATTAATTTTAGTTGGTAATTAACCAATTAACCATTAATAACAGATTTTTAAGTAAATACCTTGAACTTCAAAATTCATGCTAATGAATTTAATCTACAACACTTAATCTGACGTCTGACCACTTTGAATTGCAACTATGATTTGAATAAAGCTTGCTCACCGCATCAGCTATGCAAAAGTGAACCCGTGTTCGCGATTTCAATGCTATTTTTAGAAAGTCCCGTTACAAACCCAAAAAAAAACGGGTTTGCCATTAAGAATTTTGGACATTTGTGAGACAATTTGTGTGCATTTTGTCAAAAAAGTTTGTAATGGATTTTTCGATTTTTGGCGCATCCACTGTGATTTGGGGCGTTACTCGAAGATTGTTGAATATTATATTTCTTGCAAAAGTCACTCAAAATTTTTCTTGAATATTTTGCACCTTGATTGCAAATTATCCTTTGCGGTATAAACAAAAGAAATTTTTCGTTGGAATACAGATAATAGGTAATGTCTTAATTGGTCCTGCCTGCGTTTCTGTCTCTTGGTATACTTCTGCGGGTGTCTATCATACTCTTATATTTGACATGTGCCGCAATCGTTAATCGCCGATGAAACTTTGTTTTTTAATTGATGAGTGTAAAAGTTTCTTTTCAATGGGCCAATTGTATATACATATACCAAATTTTAAATTGTATATACATATACCAAAAATTATTTAAATACAAAAGTTTGGTTGAAAACCAAAGAAAAAAATATTTTTTTTTTCCGATTGTTCGCGTATATATATAGTGGTCCGATCCTTACAAAATTTTGCGGAAATATAATTTTGTGGACAACAAAAATAAACATTACTTTGGCTTGAAAAGATAAATAAACTTAAAAAAGGTACGGACCACAACAACAGGATAAAAAGTGAATATGGCTCTAAAAACTTCCGAAACAAAAAGGTTTTTCTCAGTAGGATTTTTTTTGACAAATCGTTCCTATGTAGTCAGTTCGATTCTTAAATCCGTTTTTTTTTCAAGTTTTCCCGCAATATTTTAAACATCGTAATGAATTGGTAAACATATATTTGCTAATTATATGTATCGGCTCACTAAATTTCATGTGAATTGGATGAAAAATAACCAAATTCTACGCACAAACTTTTTACAGGCAATATCGAGGTGGCGGCAGCCGGGTGATTTAAGAGGAATTGGGGAAACAGCTGATATTTGAGCTGGTTGCTCAACATGTATATCAAGATGTTTATACATTCTGCTGCAGTGCCATCAATATGATTAATGGGTACTATTCCAAAAATAAAGATGGATGTATAAACAAAAATGAGCAACTAGCTCAATTATCAGCTATTTCTCCAAATTCCTCTTAATAATGTCAACGGGGAAAAAAAATGTTTCAGAGATTAAAACGCCCGAAATGAAATGCGATAAAAAGAAAAAGAAAAGAATGTTTCGGAGATAAATCGCCTAGGTTGCCCATTAAAGCAGCACTCTTTGCCTGAGGTCCTCTTGAGTCATCGGTTAATTTAAATATAGATTACAAGATGATTTTTCGGTGACCTTTTAGAACGTTGGATAGGCAATACGAATTGAAGTAGTGCAGAACCAGTCCGCAAAAATAGTCACTAAAATCATTCAGAATAATTAAATCTGATGGGGCCGTGAAAACAACAACGGTGCAAAAGTTTCATATAGAGCTCATGCGACTTTTTCCTACTATGCAAAAAGCTGCACATATTGTTGTCTATCAAGGCAAGAGAACGGTACTGGAGGTGCAGAAAAGAAAATCCAATGATTGAATGGAAGAATTTTACGACAGTTTAAAAAGACAATAAATATAACGATCCTGATTTTATATTAAAAGAAAGACGCTCCGCCAGCAACAACATGATAACCTTTTGATGTTTTTTATGAAGACATCATTTGCAGACTACTGCAGGTTGTAGAAAAAATTTTATTTCATAAGTCCGCTAAGCATTGCTCATCTTTACGGTAAGCTTTGTTAGTCAGCTTTGAATGTTGATACGGCGGGAGAAAACCCTTTCAATAAGAATTCGGTGAAGTATTATTAGATTATTGGGTGTAACAATTTTTCTCATTACGACCTTATGCTAAACGCTTAAGTAAATACATACAAGTTCGTAACTCCCTCACATAAGTTTTCTTATCATGGCAGAATACTGGTTGGTTGCAAAAATCAGCTATTTTAAAGTAGCTCAACTACTTAAAAGTTTAAAAAAATATTTTTTCACGTTGAAGAAGCTGACGTTTGGTCCTTAAAGTAAATTTTTGTGGTAAAAAAAACTAGATTACGTTTTATATTATCCCTTCAATTGAAAAGAGTAATACTTGGAATTGACTTTTGGAAAGTTTTTCAGTTCGGGAATAATATCTGTATTAGAAACTTCAAAGCCTTCGCAAAAACAATTTCCACAACCTATGGAAAAAAATGTTAAGTTTGCTAAAAGTGCGACTGTGCCTAATAAATAAAATAAATAAAGTTACTAAAAAATATGCTAATCTGCTTTCAAATATAGGTGGCATCCTTGCTATTCAAGCTATCCTAAAACAGCAAATTCTGTGTTGCAGAAGTCGCATTTCTAGGGTATGTCATAGGCAATGAGGATATCTCAACTCAAGAGTTTGAAGTGATTAGTTTGCTTTACAGCTTGATTTGGCTAATAAAACAGGCAGACCTGAATGGCAGATGGGCGAGATGGGCTATAAAGTTTCAAGGTAAATTTACCATTAGACGTGGCTAGGATAATAAGCAGCGCTTAAACCATTCACATCGGAAATCGATCTAAATTCTTCTGAGTTTCTTAATGAGGAATATGTACAATTGAAATAAAAAATTCTTTCTAACTCAAGTAATTAACGAGATATTTAAATGTAAGATAAATCATTTTTATGCGTAATATGATACGATAACATCTAAATTGAGAAAAGAAGTATTCAAAAGCTCATAATAACATCATCGCTGGTGAAATGCCTGAAACATTAAATCTAACACGACAGAATTTCTTTTGGCCAGGACTTGTACCTCAAGCTTGAAACTATGTTAGATGGATCGCCGACAGGTAACCTAACTTTTAAATTGGGGAAAGATGTTATTTAAAGGGCTTATAATAGCGTCATCGCTGCGCATGATGAAATGGCTGAAACAATAAATCTGAAACAAAAGAATTCCATCCAGGACTTTTACCTCAACATGGTAATTGTTAGTCAGTACCAAGGCTACAAATTATATTCTTATGACCAGTAGAAGAGCTTTGGTGCTTCTTGGCTGGTGGGGCAGCCAACATTCTTAACTAGAGACACAAATAAGTGACAAATTGTAAATCTACTACTAAGCAAATATTTAATAAACCATTGTAATGATTTGGAAGCACATTGGATTCATTATTATGCAATGGTTTAGTATAGATCGAAATTTCATTCGTAGTTTGTATATTATGTTTTAACATAACTGATGAAACAGTTGCGACATATTTTCTTTTATGGAGTTCTTGTCATTTGGGCTAAGCTAAACGCGGGCACGACAATGCAACATCTTCTTGCTTCAAGCTCCATTAATTTGCAGGGATCCGGGCACACTTCAAAAGTCCCAACTATGAGCGTAGCTTCTGACTACCTTGTGTACAAAATGGAACCCAGCTGTGAGGCAGCGGTTTACATAGGACCAAAGGACTGGGACTGATGGACAATGGAGTTGGGGCAGCATATTCTTATAGAAAAGGCTGCCGAGTTGGCTTCAACAATCTCAATGCACAAAACGTGCTTAAGTATCTTTGTGGATAACTAGGCCATCGAGTCGATCAGAATTGTGCCTTAATTAAAGAGTGCGACAGACGTTTTTGTATATAACTGATAAAGATTTTGGACTGTTCCAATAATTAATCTGTGTTGGAAGATCAATTTGTTGGGACTGTGGAAATAATTCGGGATTTACAAAATTTGGTATTAAGTTATTGTTTTAATCAACAATGTTTCGAATTTTTTTGTTTTTTAGAGACTAAATATGGCCAATTTAATTGTACTTATCAACTAATAACTTATTAATACTGTTTGTGTAACACAGTTGAGGTTGGCGCCAGCTTCAATTACAACTCCATTTGCTGCTCCTTCTATGTTTTTGCTAATTGCTCGTAAGAGCATTTAGCCATACGGAGTGTGGTCCGATTCTCTTATGAGCAGACGAATTTTCTCCTACATTATTTTTAAACTTTCCTAATATTATGGAGTTACCATTATACGAGGATAAAAACCGGATTGCACCCGGGATTTTTTAAGTAGAGATAACGTCTACTTGATTAACTACTGACTCTCCTTGGCTAAGGTGTAGTTAGCTACAGTCTAATGTTTCATAATGTCGGATTAGACATAGAGTGCTAAAAAAAATTCTATCTGTTTTGTCGTTGCACACCAGGTGCAAAACCCTACCACAATTTTATTTTATTAAGTATATTTTGTAATATGTGCTCACATTCAATAATTTTTGCTATTTTTTTTTGCTTAAGTATATGAGTTTATAAGTCGCCCTGGAAATAAACTCCTTTTGTCATTGACAGGACTATGTATTTTATATTTTCTCTTTGTTTTATTTAGTGTTAAAAAGACATACATGTTGTTTATTGTTCGTCTATTTTTTTAAGTTTTTTTAAATCAAATATTTAAGATAAATTTGGTGTTATAGATGGATGGATGTATGCATATATGTATGTATATATATAATTTCCAAGCTAAGGGAATTAGGAAATAAGAAGATATTTTGGAATGGGGGCAGATTGGCATATTGCCGACTGGTTCGCTTATACTCTTTGCGAAAACCACATTGGAAAGAGATCATCTGCCGCTTTTAAAGACTCCTAAATGCTGCTAGGATTTGCCGCGTGCTCTCTGGTACTGTATCCGCGGGGATACAGTACGGACGCATAGACTGACAGGTATCGACGCAGAATATTGTGGCATTCTGTAGCTGTTCAGGCTTTTGTGCAGTATTGCTGCTGATAGAGCAACACTTGAAACTATACCAAAGAACATACGGAAAGCTATATTGTACGACGATACTCTAAACATATGTGAAATTACATATTTGGTTCTAAAAAAATGTTTAGGACATAAACGTTTTTTTAAAACAATTTTTTTGTTTACAACACAGTAGAGTGCAAAACTTTCGATGGACTTCCAATTTTGGGTAAAGACAGTAAAATAGTTAAAGAATAAAAAGATATTTATAGTATCAATAAAGGTTGGGTTTGACAAAAGTTGTGAACCTTTAAACTGAAGAGATCGAACTGGTGGTACAGTTTCGCTCGTCAGTGTACGTACGTGTACCTTGTTTACTTGCTAGATCTGCACTGGCATACATGTTGTGTGTTTCTGAGTATGTAGGTAATTGCCACGAACCCGTCTCTTGCACTGACGTCAAGTTGAAGCGACAACTTATCTGCACATGTTTGCCATACGGAATAGTTTGTATTGGACCCATACATATACATACATCTATTTGTATAATTTGTTAATAATTATATTTATACCCTTACAAAAAGAGTATTTTAATGCAACGTAACGACGCCGACTATAAAAACTATATATATTTTTGATCAGCACGACGAAACGAGTTTATAAAGCCATGCCCGTCTGTATCAACCCAAAACTCAAAACTCAAAAACTTTTGTAAAAAGAAACATATTCACAATAATCCTACTGACCTCACATAGTCCTACTGACCTCAGCCACCGCAATGCAATTGATTTTCTGTTGTCTGACCGAAGTGCATGAGCTAAAGAATTCAAATTCAGGAGTGTCACAGAAATCTTTCCGGAACCACGGAAAAATCAACTAATGGGTGTCACAGAAACCTCTTTCGATAATTTTCCAAAGTTGCGTGTTTTTCTTTAAACATTTGATTAATGTTGCGCTTTTAGCGCATTATCTAAAGAATAAAATACTGTTGAAATAACTTTGTTTATTTTCAGATGGAATTGCATTTAGAAAACCGGTTTAAATATTTGTTTTCATATACATAAAATACATATATTATTTTACGAAGTCGCTTCAAAAAAACCAGCAGAACGACCAGAAGATTGATTGAACTAAGGGTTGTTTTCGACATTGCAAAATAAAAAACGTATGAAAATGTAATGCTAAAATATCAAAGAAGCCAACTTCTGCTATGCCGAAGTTTGAATACCCCTGCAGTCTTTGTCTGTTTGAAATTATTATGTTCAAAATTCTTTTTATCGCACCATACATTCACAATTCATGTTGTTTTGCGTATGTGTGTGCTTCAATCGAAGCCACAACAGCATTTACAGCTGCAGCGCCGCGAAGCAAAATTGCACAACAATAAACACTAAGGTTGATCTAAGTACCGAATCTGAAAATAATCCAACAAACAAAAAAGGTTATTTAATTGGACCAATTTTTCGATTGTTCGTATGGGACCTACATATATGTATGCTGTAGTAGTCCGATCCTTACAATGTCAGGCGAAAAGTTGCTGACAACAAAAAAAAACATTTGGTGCGAGATTAGCTCGGATTACTTACGAAATAAAAAAGTTTTTCTCACTAAGTCGATCCATACAAAATTTGACAAATAAGTGCATGCAACATTAATACACATTAGTTGCGAGTATGGTTTGAAAAACTTAAAAAACTAATTTTTCCGCAGGAATTTAACCTACCTATGGTAGAAGAAAGCATATATACGAAGTTTCTTTCTAATACCTCCTTAACAAAAGCGTTTTCAGCGCGCTGAAACAGGGACTTGCGTATTTCGACTCGGCTTCTCGTGCTGATCGAAAAAATATATACTATATGGTTCCGAAAAAACGAATCCGAAAATGAAATGTCAGAGTTTTCCGCGACACCTAGATTTTTTACTCCAGTGAAGCACACCGTCGCTCGAATTCTGTAGATATTTCTGTGACACTCCTGATTAAAATAATTTATATGACAATTGCTTGAAATAGGAAGACAAGTTATTGGTCTAAGTCCGAATTTTGCAAGGGTACAGAAAAGTAATCCTTTGCTTTACATTTTTCTTTGCAAAGTTATTGGAACATAGTCAAATTTGAGGGATTGAAGCCCAAAGATCAACTAACATAAAACGAAGAATTCAACGTCATTAAATAATGTTTCGAAATTAAAAGATGAAATTAAATATTCCTGAAATAACGATTTGTGATATCATGCCTTTCGACTTTAGTGATTATAATTACATAAGGCAATTATTCCTCTTATTGAAAATATGTACGTATTTTTTAATTACCTGCAATTTAAACATGTAAATATTCGATTTAAAAATATCGTTTCAGCACTTGAATATGTCATTATCATAGAGTTTATACATTCAGTAAATTATTATCGAATCCAAAAGGCGAAGATTTTTTAAAAGCAGTAAACAAGCTAAAAAAAAACCTTACTGAATGGCGCTAAATCTGCAAACGATAATAAAGATTTAACAAAAACTGGGTCATTCTAAAAAAAGAAGAGATTTATAATAAAAAAGACTTTTTCTGACGATTCTAATAAAGACCAAAACAAGGTGATTGCGATGAACAATCCTCCCAATAAAAATATGGACTTGGCTGATCTTTTGGGTACAAACTGGCCCAGTCATGTAGGCGGAGTGGCTACAATTTTAAACGCAGCTGAAATTGATAACGACCAGAATGAAGACTTCTTCTCTTCTAACCTGACAATAAAGGGAGACTCTTTGCGTAAGTACATAAAAAAATTAAAAATTTATTCACTTGAAGATAAGTTAACGGCATAAAAACCAAGTTTGCGATATTGAAATTAGATCAGATAATGACACATTTTTAGCACATTTTTTTTTGTAGTTGTGAGTTTTTTAGCATTATTTTTATACCCTGTACCCATAAGGTAAAAGGGTATATTAAAGTCGCCACAGTGTATGTAACATTCAGAAGTAAGCGTTTCCGACCCTATAAAGTATATATATTCTTGATCAGCATCAAGCCGAATCGATATAGTCATGTCCGTCTATCCGTCCGTCCGTCTGTAGAAACACCTAGATATCGAAGAATATAAGAGCTAGAGTCACCAAAGGCATGCAAACTCGTATAGTGTGTACGCAGACCAAGTTTATTTCAAGTTTTTTCCACGCCCCCTATCGCCCCTGCAATTGGGAAAATCGATTTCGCCCGCAATATTTAAAATATCGTTATGAAATTTGGTGCACATATATGTATTTCCTATAAATATGTATCGACCTACCAAATTTTATGAAAATCAAATGTAAAATAGCCAAGTTATAGGCATAAACTTTTTACAGGCAATGTCAATGGGGCGGCAGTCGGGTGAGTGAGTGAGATGGCATACGATTGGTATGTGTTTGGTCTTCGCATGCGAAAGAGAAAGGGCTAGTCATTAAACAAACATAACGAAGGGTGAATAATGAGTCGGTGAGGCGACTTGCTTTTTTATTCTTTTTAAATATATGAATGTATTTATACATATTTACATATATATGCCACAAGAAACAAAACAAAATTAGACCGAAGAATTTGCAAGTTGTCGATTTATCATAGCTCGCAAATAACTGTCGACCGTTTCTCGTTGTCTTCAAATAAGTGTCTTTTCCTGACTCATTACGAAAAGACTCCGCGAGCAACAGATTTTTCGGTTCTTGAATTAACACGCTCGCGCTCGGAGCGAAACCGTTTTTTTTTTTTTCTGTTTTGTTTTGGTTGTTCCAAGACAGTTTCGTCGTGTTCAGTGAAGCAAAGTGTCTTTTGCATATGTATTGGTATACATTCACACGCATAGGTAAGCAAATCGTTAAGCGTCTGTTTTGCAGACGAAATGTATTAATTGCGATCTAAAGTGAGTGTGTGAAGTTGTTTGCGTGTGAGTGTGTGAAGACAGTTTGCGTTGAGTTTTTCGGTCAATCTGTCTTTTGCTGAGTCTCATTGTGCGAGAGTTTCTCGTTTCGCTCTTTACTCACTGCTCCTTGAAAGACCAAAACACAAAGAGCTCAACGAAAAGAGCTCAACAGAAAACACAAATGAAGACAGCAAAAGTATCTTGCTCAGAACAAAAGCGAAAGAGTATGAGCTTTTTCGGTTGTGCTCGCAACGAGAAAAAGAAACAACAAGAAAAAAATCTGTCGACAGTTATTTGCGAGCTATGCGATTTATGTATTTATCACTTATGCTTTTGTGTCCCTTATTGCTTTGTTTTTCCCGACACTTAAACTTGTCCCTTCATAAGTTCATAAATTCAGAAGCAGCGCTCATCTTCGCTTACACGGGGATTGAATAAGCTTAAGCGCACACCCCCTTTGTTGGTAAGGTCCATTCACGGATTTAGTTTTATAAAAATGAAATGCAACATTAAACTGTTTTGAGTTGTATTCGAATTTTTCGTATTAAACTGCTTAATCATCTTCGATGGTATCATCGGTCTCGACTTGCTAAAACATGTAAAAGCAAATATTGATCTAGCCAATTGAACACATGAAATGACACAAATGTCACGATGATCTTATCCAATATGAGCAAAGCAAAGTTTTTCACGACATTAAATTTAAAGTTAGTACAAATTAGTCTAAAAAGGTATCGATAGAACTTAAAGAGCATCAGTTGAAGGCATTCGAAAAATTGAAAACGACGGTAGCTTCTAAAGATGTATTGCTACAATATCCGGATTTTCAAAAACAATTTGACCTTACCATTGATGCTTCAGCATCGGGACCTGTCTTGTCGCAAGTTGGAGCTGATCTCAATTATGGCACGATCCATAGTGATCTGTCTTAAGCCTATGATATCCAAACTACTGATAAACCAGTCAACTGTTACAAGAACCAAATATTTGTTGAACAAATATTCACCTTCATTTATATCATATATCATAGGACAGTTAATAGTTAATATGTATTAAAAAAACAAAAATAAATTTTAATGATGATTATGGGATAAAATGTGACTTGCATTTTCAAGCAAAAATACATTATCAATTGGTTGAACAATTCCCATCCACAACTTTTTGGCCTTGCAAGGCATTGGATCAGAATGTTATCATCCTTGTTGGGCAGATAGAAATAGTCACCATATAGCACAATAGAGCAATGTTCTTAGAGAACTTTTTTCCCGAAAATGTTAGAAATTGACAATGAAATACTCATTAATTACAGGGCCTGTGCGAAAACAAAAGATCCTTAAACTCAGAAACGGTTAAGACTACTCAAAAATAGATTTGGAATATCCTGTATTAATGCCATTCCTCTACACAGTATTTCTAACGGTCAAGTGGAAAGATTTCACAGCATACTAATCGAAATCGCTAGGTGTTTGAAATTATATTAAAATAATTGAGGACACTGCGAATCGCATGTTAATAGCTACGATCCAATAAACCAAAACAATATATGCGGTCACAAATAGGTTACCGTCCGAACTGTTAAGACGGGAATCGCAAAAACTCTTGGTTTAAACCGATAGTTGACAAAGAAAAGCACAGCATGACTCTCTTGAATATTACAACAGAATCAAGCAGACTAGATCCTATCAAGTAGGAGAAAAAGTCATGGTTCAAAATATAAAAGACTAAATAATATAATAAAATATTAAGAAATATTATAATAAAATATATAATAAAATATTAAGAAATATTCTTCTTAGGATCTCTTTAATACGACTATTAGTTTTTGTGTCAGCTAAACTAACAAAGCTCACCACTTTCCATTACATACCAAACGTAGAAGATAGTGTATGGTTATGGGGCGAATATGGGTACCTGCGATATAAATCCCATATTTCGGCCTATACGAAAATTAAAAAAAAAAAACACTAGAATGTATGAAAAAATTCTGATGCAGAACAGATAAATAACTCACTTTCTAAATCGATGATTTACCACCATATTTTTTCCATTTTTTTTCTTTCGCTCTCGTTGCGAGTACATCCAAAAAAGCTCATACTCTCTCGCTCTCGCTCTGAGCAAGAGACTCTTGATGTCTTCATTTGTGTTTTCTGTAGAGCTCTTTTTCGTTGAGCGTTTTGTATTTTGTGCGTAAAGAGCGAAACGAGAAACGGTCGCACAATGAGACTCAGCAAAAGACAAATTGACCGAAAAACTCAACGCAAACTGTCTTTACATTTATTTTCGTTGTTGTGATAAAGAAATAATACAATTTTTTTCCCACTTTGCTTCACTGAACATGACGAAACTGTCTTGAAACAACCAGAACAAAACAGAATAAAAAACCGGTTTCGCTCCGAGAAGCCTTATTATTTTAGGTACTGCATTAAAGGTAGTTGCTGGAACCCAGATTTTGAAGATTGGCATCAACTCACTTTCCAACAACAAGAACTTGTCGACTCAGGAAGAAAACCGGTAGAAATTAACACCAAGACTCAGGTACAAATCAATAAGCTAACCGAGACTGTCAACACACTAATCAGAACAACAAACACACACTGGACACATTTTCGAAATTCTATTATCAAGAACTAAAAAGAACATCTCTAATAACAATATATAAAATTGGCAATTGTTTTAGCAAAAGAAAACGTAATAAATCTCATTTAGAATTTTCAAGATATAGAAACAATAGTATACAAACACTCTTCTAATAGAGGTGTCTAGTATTAAGATTCTTCAAGATTTTGACTATCTGTATTTAAGTTTACTTTTAAGTTTAACAAAATAACCATACTCCCGGTACAAGGGAAAGGCATGACTAGTTGGTGCAAATAATAACGTACCTACATAGGTGAATCTGAAAACCAAATCGACGCATTTTCAAATTATAAAAAGGCTATTACCACACCACTCTGCAAACTGTTTTTCGAAGAAGACATGCGCAAGGCAGTTATACGATAGAGGTTCGGCACATCGTGTATCTCAACCCAGCCATCTTGATGCCATAACAATCATGGCACTACATTGGACGGATGGCGTCTAAATTGGACCAACGACTTTATATGTAAGGAATCATCACCCTATGCATTTTTGCTGGCTGTAATGTCTTCAGGAAACTTTATAAGCTAAAGTAACGTAAAATCAATAAGAGCAAGATACAGGTAATCGATGGCATAGAGAAGAACGAAAGAATAAAGGAAGGAGTTAACAAAAACATATCTGACCAAGCTGCGAGAGCGAGACGTTACTTATTTGCAACAAAGTATTACTAATTGTTAATTACATTACAGAAACATAAACTCCAAGAGCCTAGACTAAAGTGTTATGTTTTTTGATTTATGCTGATCTTGCACCTGCTGCAAACATACATGGGACCACACATAATTGGGCATCGGTTATCCGAGATCCCGTTTACCGATAACCACGATTACCCGTGAAGTCCAAAAATCCGTCTATTGTTTTTTGTTTGCCTTGTTTTTAAATTGTTGGCTTCGATTAACCATGATTACCTCTATTATCCGTGTTGGCAGAATTTTTTTATTTACTTCAACTTCATACATACAATACAACAAACATAAATACTGGGAATTCCCTTGTTTGCATACGATGAGTCGAAAGCATTTACAAATGATTTGTTTAATTTTAAAATTTGAGAAGTGGATGGTTCTAAATATACATTTTTTGGTATGGCATTGTTACCAGTGCACATTGGGTAAAATTCCCAAAATTTTGGCATAAATTAAAAAAAAATTTTTTGGAAAATCTGATTTTTTTTATTTGTTTCTAATTAAAAACATTCCAATAAGTGTAAAAATAATTTTTAAAAATTTTTAGGGAGTGCCCTAATGTTTTACGCTTATTCAAAGTCAGCTGTTTTAGGGTTGCATTGGTTATCGAAACAAACGCGGGAAAGCTTCTTTGACTTTCAAAGTAAATAAAACAAAAGTATTTGCATTTGTGAAAAAGTTTTATCATGGAAGAAATCCACGAAGGTATGTAAAATGAGATGTTTGTGTAAATTTTGTAGTTTTTGTTATTTATTGTCCAATTGTCCAATGTGTTGCTATGTGTATTTGTAGATCAAAACTAAAACTTGTTTGTGTGTTTCGTCAGGCCTAACTTTTGAAGCGAGAAAAGGTTAGAAAATGTATAAATAACAGGTTGTACACTAATCTTCGACTAATCCAATACTGAAAAGACTTCTTGCTTATATTTGCCCCTTTTCGAAATAATCGACATGTTGCAGTTACACACGAGTTCTGCCATTCCATTTTGTTGGAAGTGTGGAACAGCAACAGTCGCGAAGAAAACGCTGTTCAAAACTATATTGTGCAGCAAATAGGTCAGGAAAATCTATCGGTGGATCAACAAAATGTAATTAAGCTTAAAGTGAAACAATTCGTCAAATTCATCAAATTTAATTTGCCAAAATGCAATCGGATGGTGGAACGCTTTAAAACAAAGCACACACGTTGGCTGGAGTCAAGTATCAAAGTTACTTCGAGTGATAGAACACTTGAAAGAGCAGGTCGAAAGCATTTAAACTATAACGATGCAGGTCCTCGTTTAAAACGGAAATTAGCATCTGAACTTGCTTCACAGAACGACAACGCGACTCCTCTTTTAATACATGCCTCCAACTATACACAAAATTTTGGTGCACGGTCATCAAATAATGGACACCTGTATACTTCCGGTTGGAGTTTTGGGAGAAAACGCTTCTGAAGCTCCAAATAAAATTTATAAAAACGATCGAAAATCACATGAAAGAAAGTGCAGCCGGTTGGAAAATATAAGTGATGTATTCAACAGAGCACTTGACTCATCTGACCCACTTATTTCAAGCCTTAATTTAAAAGCACGAGCTAAAGCAAATAGGAAGAAGAAAATACCCGCAGAAGTTCTTGAACTTTTAGAGGAACATTCTTACGAATCTTCTAAAACACTTGGAAAGAATGCTGATTCAACATAAACCCAAGAAGAGGAATATGATTCCCAGGATAATGAAGACAGTGATGAAGTTAATTGTATTGAGTTGGAAGAAGAAGATGATGAATAAGTTGAAGCATTTGCCCAGGTAAGAAAAGCAAATTGAAAAAATATTTGATTGACCTATGCTAATTTATTTTGTTTTTTCTAGCAATCTAAATGAATCAAAACTACCATTAATGTAGACATCTAAGTACATAAATATATTAAATGTTTAATAAAATATATATATAATATATATAGGTTAAAATATAATTACAGCATATAATATAATTACAGCATAAACAGCATATACACAACGAATATGTAAGCAACAATATTAATTTTAATATTAAAATAAATTTTAAAAAAAGGGCGGGGTGTGGGCGTGGCCAATTTCAAAATCCGAAATTACTAAAAACTCATACTAATATACATAAAAATTTCAGGCTTCTATCTCTTCAGGGACAATTAATGCCAAAAATTCGGCCCTTTTACCCATAATGCAGTGGTAAAAAGACAAAGAAAGGTTTTAAACCTTGAAGATAAAGCTAAAACAATTAACGAGCATTAAAAAAATAATGTGAATGTTAAAATGCTAGCTCAAATATACTAAAATTATAAGTTGAAAATAATTAGACAAATAGTATTACACGACTTTTTTTTAAAGAAATTTATTATCGAATTTTATTATCAAGAACGACAATGATCATCTCGGAACTACAATATATAATATTGGCCATTTGTTTGGCAAAGGTAAACGTAGTAAATCCAAATATCTTAAATTCTCAAGACATAAAAACAGTAGTAAACGAGCACTCTTTTAAATATCGCCTCGGTAATGGAGGTATCTATATTTTGTCATTAAGTTTCCCAAGAATAGTATAGAGCGTATAATACATATATATAGAATATAGAGCGTAAAATAACTATATTCCCGGTACAAGAGAACGTCATAACCGTAAAATCTAGTCTATCAATAATCGCATCGAAATTTGGCGCAGTATTTTATTTCGAATTATGGCTTTCGCTTGGTTATATGGTTTTATATGCTACAAGTGAACCTTTCCGCCGGGCAGCATATGTTTCGAAAAATTTCGAAAATAATATAATAAAACAATTGTCCCCGTCAAAATCAAAGCGTGAACGCTAACTAATAATTAAAACACAGTCCAATCAAATCCGAAAAACCACTGAAAAATTTCGATCCGACATCAAAAACTTACGGGACAAACCGCAGCAAAATTAGATTTTTCGCAAAGTAATAGATCCTTTGGACTATTGAAATTTCTGCGTAGTGATCAAAAATCACTACGAAACAGTATTTGTATCAATGCGTTACACATCTTTCGATTGATCTCTGTAAGCTATAAATACTGGGAGGAGAGTGCTCAAAGCTTACAACAGTGAAAAAAATTATGAAATAAAAACGTCAACTTGTGTGCGAACAAACGAGAAAAACAAAACTGTGTGAAAAAAACAATACAACAAAATGAAACAATCATTAGTTTAAAAAACCCGGATAATCAGCATGAACTCTTCTAAGCTGACCTCAACAAACCACTGTCTTCGCTGAGACATGTTGCAAATTATGATGGAGCACCCGAAAACCTGACGTCATTCAAAGGTAGGATTGATTTCATCATACACTTGTATCCGACCCATGATATAAGGCTACACAATATTCTATTCAGTGGCATCGAGGTGCAACTCACTGGAGAAGCACAAAGGTTTTCACAAATAGGACAAGCAAACACCTGAGCTAAGAACATTTCTTATCAGTGAATTGCAGACACCTTGTGAAAATCTCCTTCGCGGGTTTACAATACAAATGATTGACAAATTAATTAGAGGATAAATCTTATATTGCAACAAACAATATTTTGGTAGACCTTATGTATAACGATTTCCTTGTTTATCTGGATAACATTATGATGTACTTCACTTCATTGGAGGAACACATACTATCACTCAGAAAGGTATTTAATAAACTCAGAAAAGTTAATCTCGAACTCCAACTAGAAGATTAAGAAACAGAATGCCTGGGTCATATAATAACAACAGAAAGAATGAAACCCAACCCAAATAAAATACAATACTCAGAAAGAAATGAAACCATTTTTAAATTTTAGGTGAATTTCACAGAAAATGCAAGCCAAACTTTTCCAAAATTGTTTAACCATTAACAGCTATTTCAAATCATACCTTTTTGGTAGATATTTCGAAATCCTAAGCGAACATAAGCCTTTAGTATGGCTCAGCAATATAAAAAACCCCAAAAACCAAAAGTAGAAAGACCCATTAATAATCAAAACAGATGAATAAAATTTATTAGAGGTTTAGAAGACAAAACTGAAACAGAAACATTATTTTCTAAATCAAACATAAAAATATCACACAAAGAAACCTTTATTGAAATGATACGATCAAACGCAAATACAAAAACTATGCTCTAGCATTAAGTTAGAAGACAAACAAACGTTCGCACAATTCAAAGAAATAATCCTAAAAAAATATACAAAATTATTACATCCAGGAATCGAAAAAAACGATTAATTTGCTTAAAGAAAAATATAATTTTACCGATTTTCAAAATTTAATACAAAACATTATTAATGAATGCTGGGTATGCAATATCGCAAAGACAGAAAGCAAAAATGGGCAAACCAATTGAGATAGAATCAGATAAAGACTTACCATTTCTGTGCAGAGTACCAAAAAATATAAAGTAAGATATCTCAACAAGCAAAACCGGCAACCGCAAAGATTTCATAGAACAGTAAACGAAAAACTCAGAATCAAAAACTGCGAAAACGACATCAAAGATAAATTAATCAAATTCGTAAAAATTCTTTACACGCACATCTATAAAACAAGACATAAAATAACTAACACAACACCAGCGGACATTTTTATCTATGCACCTGACTATAATACCAAGTAAACAATTTAAATACAGACATACGCGATTTTGAAATGGACACTGTAATCAAACAAGCACAATTAGTAATGTTTTATGTTTTTTTGTGGTTGGCCTCTAAATTTTAAAATTTGAGGAAGCGTACCCGACCATAAAAAATAATGATATAAACGTATTTTTTATTATAACGACGAGACGATTCATGTAGCGATGCATGTTTTGTCTATACGTCTGGATCGATAATATTCCTCCTAAATTAGTGAAGCTACAGTGCTAAAACTTGCAGTGTTCTATATACTGAAGGCCTTGTTTATCTCAGCCGGATCCGTCCACAATACCACGAAACTCCCATCGGAGCAATCGGCCGGAAAATCAATTTAGGTCAAAAAAAAACTGGAAACGCGATGGCTTAAGGTTTTCGACTTCTTACATAGAAGGTTTTTCAATTTTGACACTTGTGTGTAAGGAAAGAGTAACACATAAGCGTTGATCAATATAAAGCGACTTTGTCATATAGGTCTTATTAGATAACTATATTAAATAAATAAATAATAACTCTCAATGTTTGATTTATCTTTTATATATTGATTGACTTTATATTTAAAGATTATTCTTTTCGTATGCAACATCGACACCACGTTACAGCTTAGGCTTTTTAAAAGAAGAGAGAGATCCGGTTCAAGTGTGACCGGATTAACATAATCTAGTAATCCATAATTTAGTGTTGTGTAATGTTACTGTTTGAACGTTGGTGATATTCCAACACGCCCTCCTCAAACATAACATTACATTAATAATAAAGTAAATGATAATATTCAAAATTTAACTTATTCTTTCGTGGGTCGTGTCCATTCTGGGACTTATTCAGTGATCTAGCATTCGCTCTTTGGATTTAAGAAAAACCCAGAAAAACTTGATCAGATCACTATTATAACTTAAAAATATTGTAACAATTCATTTGTTCAAATAAGACTACTTTAACAATTCAATTCTTCAAACAAAATAAAAATAGAATTAAGTCGATATTCATTTTAAAAATCCAATATGAATTCTCTCAGCATCGGTGTAGGTGTATCACTCTTCTTGCAGTAATCCCAATTTGTTTCGCAACTCCTTAAATCTTCCGGCCGGTAACGGCTTGGTGAAGATGTCAGAAAGTTGATTTTCTGTGGATATGTACTCGAGAGAAATCTCATTATTTTCTACTTGTTCTCTTGTAAAATGATATTTTATATCGATATGCTTTGCTCATTTATGACATGAGGGGTTATACGCAATACTTATACAGCCTTGATTGTCTTCATAAATTTTAAGTGATTTGTTGAGTTTAATATTAACACTACTTAAAAGCGCTTTCAACCATAAAGCTTCTCTTACAGCTTCAAATAGAGCCATATACTCTGCTTCAGTTGATGAAGCTGCGACTGAATTCTGTCGTTTTGTATTCCAACAAATTAGGTTGGCATCGAACATTTTAAATAAGAAACCCGTTGTACTTTTTCTATCTACTTCATTACTACCCCAATCAGAGTCTACATAACCAAATAATGTATTCTCAAAAATTGTGATCTTTTTAAAAACGAGTTTCATGTCAACAGTTCCCTTCAAATATCTAACAACCCTTTTAAGACATTGCCATAACTCTGTATTATTCTTGCTAACTATATCTACTCAAGATATTTACGGCTGCAGTTAGATCTGGACGTGTACATAACATAATGTACATTAAACATCCAATAAGGTTACGACATGGAGCATTACATTCTTCATCTGAATTAAGTAACTCAAAATTCAATTTATTTGGTAGCGGAGTACTAACCGAGTTACAACTATCCATGTTATATTTATTTAAAATTCTTTTTACATATGCAGCCTGGCTTAAAAAAATTGTATCTTTATGCATTTCTATTCTGATACCAATAAAATGACGTATCTCATTTAAATCATTCATTTTAAATTTTTTACTTAAATATAATTTGAAATTATTCATTCTTTCCATGTCTCCTGTTGCTATTACTACATCATCAACATATAACAAGACATATATGTTTTCTTTGATGTCACCTTTATCGAGAATATATATGCACCGATCTACTGGAGAGATTACAAACTCACCTTCTTTTAACGTTTGCTCAAATACTTGAAACCAGCATCTCGCTGCTTGCTTCAGTCCATATATTGCCTTATTCAATTTGCACATATGTCCAGTATCTCACAATACACCTTGAGGAGGTTGCATATATATCTCCTCATTTAAAATTCCGTTCAGGAAAGCTGTTTTTACATCCATCTGATGTACTTTCAAATCATTCTGAACTGCTAATGACAATATCAATCTGAAACTTGCAATTCTGGCAACGGGAGCAAATTTTTCCTCATAATCGATATTTTGGTATTTTTGAGTGAATCCTCTTGCAACCAACCTAGCTTTGTGTTTTATTGCTATTCCTAGTTCATTATATTTAATAGAAAATACCCATCTACTATCTACAATATTTTTATCAACTGGCTTCTTTACAACTGTCCAGGTGTTATTTATTTCATGGGCATTCAACTCTGTCCTTATTGCTTCCTCCCAATCAGACATATCGTTTCGATGTTTTATTTCTTCAAATGAAGTTGGGACTTCATCAAATATTCTATGAGCGTTTAAAACAAATTTGTTTAAACTATCATTGTCATCATCAAAATATGTGATACTTTAGGCTTAGTCTTTAGCCTTTCAATAATCGCATCGAAATTTGGCGCAGTATTTTATTTCGAATTATGGCTTTCGCTTGGTTATATGGTTTTAGATGCTACAAGTGAACCTTTCCGCCGGGCAGCATATGTTTCGAAAAATTTCGAAAATAATATAATAAAACAATTGTCCCCGTCAAAATCAAAGCGTGAGCGCTAACTAATAATTAAAACACAGTCCAATCAAATCCGAAAAACCACTGAAAAATTTCGATCCGACATCAAAAACTTACGGGACAAACCGCAGCAAAATTAGATTTTCGCAAAGTAATAGATCCTTTGGACTATTGAAATTTCTGCGTAGTGATCAAAAATCACTACGAAACAGTATTTGTATCAATGCGTTACACATCTTTCGATTGATCTCTGTAAGCTATAAATACTGGGAGGAGAGTGCTCAAAGCTTACAACAGTGAAAAAAATTATGAAATAAAAACGTCAACTTGTGTGCGAACAAACGAGAAAAACAAAACTGTGTGAAAAAAACAATACAACAAAATGAAACAATCATTAGTTTAAAAAACCCGGATAATCAGCATGAACTCTTCTAAGCTGACCTCAACAAACCACTGTCTTCGCTGAGACATGTTGCAAATTATGATGGAGCACCCGAAAACCTGACGTTATTCAAAGGTAGGATTGATTTCATCATACACTTGTATCCGACCCATGATATAAGGCTACACAATATTCTATTCAGTGGCATCGAGGTGCAACTCACTGGAGAAGCACAAAGGTTTTCACAAATAGGACAAGCAAACACCTGAGCTAAGAACATTTCTTATCAGTGAATTGCAGACACCTTGTGAAAATCTCCTTCGCGGGTTTACAATACAAATGATTGACAAATGAATTAGAGGATAAATCTTATATTGCAACAAACAATATTTTGGTAGACCTTATGTATAACGATTTCCTTGTTTATCTGGATAACATTATGATGTACTTCACTTCATTGGAGGAACACATACTATCACTCAGAAAGGTATTTAATAAACTCAGAAAAGTTAATCTCGAACTCCAACTAGAAGAATAAGAAACAGAATGCCTGGGTCATATAATAACAACAGAAAGAATGAAACCCAACCCAAATAAAATACAATACTCAGAAAGAAATGAAACCATTTTTAAATTTTAGGTGAATTTCACAGAAAATGCAAGCCAAACTTTTCCAAAATTGTTTAACCATTAACAGCTATTTCAAATCATACCTTTTTGGTAGATATTTCGAAATCCTAAGCGAACATAAGCCTTTAGTATGGCTCAGCAATATAAAAAACCCCAAAAACCAAAAGTAGAAAGACCCATTAATAATCAAAACAGATGAATAAAATTTATTAGAGGTTTAGAAGACAAAACTGAAACAGAAACATTATTTTCTAAATCAAACATAAAAATATCACACAAAGAAACCTTTATTGAAATGATACGATCAAACGCAAATACAAAAACTATGCTCTAGCATTAAGTTAGAAGACAAACAAACGTTCGCACAATTCAAAGAAATAATCCTAAAAAAATATACAAAATTATTACATCCAGGAATCGAAAAAACGATTAATTTGCTTAAAGAAAAATATAATTTTACCGATTTTCAAAATTTAATACAAAACATTATTAATGAATGCTGGGTATGCAATATCGCAAAGACAGAAAGCAAAAATGGGCAAACCAATTGAGATAGAATCAGATAAAGACTTACCATTTCTGTGCAGAGTACCAAAAAATATAAAGTAAGATATCTCAACAAGCAAAACCGGCAACCGCAAAGATTTCATAGAACAGTAAACGAAAAACTCAGAATCAAAAACTGCGAAAACGACATCAAAGATAAATTAATCAAATTCGTAAAAATTCTTTACACGCACATCTATAAAACAAGACATAAAATAACTAACACAACATCAGCGGACATTTTTATCTATGCACCTGACTATAATACCAAGTAAACAATTTAAATACAGACATACGCGATTTTGAAATGGACACTGTAATCAAACAAGCACAATTAGTAATGTTTTATGTTTTTTTGTGGTTAGCCCCAAATTTTAAAATTTGAGGAAGCGTACCCGACCATAAAAAATAATGATATAAACGTATTTTTGATCATAACGACGAGACGATTCATGTAGCGATGCATGTTTTGTCTATACGTTTGGATCGATAATATTCCTCCTAAATTAGTGAAGCTACAGTGCTAAAACTTGCAGTGTTCTATATACTGAAGGCCTTGTTTATCTCAGCCGGATCCGTCCACAATACCACGAAACTCCCATCGGAGCAATCGGCCGGAAAATCAATTTAGGTCAAAAAAAAACTGGAAACGCGATGGCTTAAGGTTTTCGACTTCTTACATAGAAGGTTTTTCAATTTTGACACTTGTGTGTAAGGAAAGAGTAACACATAAGCGTTGATCAATATAAAGCGACTTTGTCATATAGGTCTTATTAGATAACTATATTAAATAAATAAATAATAACTCTCAATGTTTGATTTATCTTTTATATATTGATTGACTTTATATTTAAAGATTATTCTTTTCGTATGCAACATCGACACCACGTTACAGCTTAGGCTTTTTAAAAGAAGAGAGAGATCCGGTTCAAGTGTGACCGGATTAACATAATCTAGTAATCCATAATTTAGTGTTGTGTAATGTTACTGTTTGAACGTTGGTGATATTCCAACACGCCCTCCTCAAACATAACATTACATTAATAATAAAGTAAATGATAATATTCAAAATTTAACTTATTCTTTCGTGGGTCGTGTCCATTCTGGGACTTACTCAGTGATCTAGCATTCGCTCTTTGGATTCAAGAAAAACCCAGAAAAACTTGATCAGATCACTATTATAACTTAAAAATATTGTAACAATTCATTTGTTCAAATAAGACTACTTTAACAATTTAATTCTTCAAACAAAATAAAAATAGAATTAAGTCGATATTCATTTTAAAAATCCAATATGAATTCTCTCAGCATCGGTGTAGGTGTATCACTCTTCTTGCAGTAATCCCAATTTGTTTCGCAACTCCTTAAATCTTCCGGCCGGTAACGGCTTGGTGAAGATGTCAGAAAGTTGATTTTCTGTGGATATGTACTCGAGAGAAATCTCATTATTTTCTACTTGTTCTCTTGTAAAATGATATTTTATATCGATATGCTTTGCTCATTTATGACATGAGGGGTTATACGCAATACTTATACAGCCTTGATTGTCTTCATAAATTTTAAGTGATTTGTTGAGTTTAATATTAACACTACTTAAAAGCGCTTTCAAATAGAGCCATATACTCTGCTTCAGTTGATGAAGCTGCGACTGAATTCTGTCGTTTTGTATTCCAACAAATTAGGTTGGCATCGAACATTTTAAATAAGAAACCCGTTGTACTTTTTCTATCTACTTCATTACTACCCCAATCAGAGTCTACATAACCAAATAATGTATTCTCAAAAATTGTGATCTTTTTAAAAACGAGTTTCATGTCAACAGTTCCCTTCAAATATCTAACAACCCTTTTAAGACATTGCCATAACTCTGTATTATTCTTGCTAACTATATCTACTCAAGATATTTACGGCTGCAGTTAGATCTGGACGTGTACATAACATAATGTACATTAAACATCCAATAAGGTTACGACATGGAGCATTACATTCTTCATCTGAATTAAGTAACTCAAAATTCAATTTATTTGGTAGCGGAGTACTAACCGGGTTACAACTATCCATGTTATATTTATTTAAAATTCTTTTTACATATGCAGCCTGGCTTAAAAAAATTGTATCTTTATGCATTTCTATTCTGATACCAATAAAATGACGTATCTCATTTAAATCATTCATTTTAAATTTTTTACTTAAATATAATTTGAAATTATTCATTCTTTCCATGTCTCCTGTTGCTATTACTACATCATCAACATATAACAAGACATATATGTTTTCTTTGATGTCACCTTTATCGAGAATATATATGCACCGATCTACTGGAGAGTTTACAAACTCACCTTCTTTTAACGTTTGCTCAAATACTTGAAACCAGCATCTCGCTGCTTGCTTCAGTCCATATATTGCCTTATTCAATTTGCACATATGTCCAGTATCTCACAATACACCTTGAGGAGGTTGCATATATATCTCCTCATTTAAAATTCCGTTCAGGAAAGCTGTTTTTACATCCATCTGATGTACTTTCAAATCATTCTGAACTGCTAATGACAATATCAATCTGAAACTTGCAATTCTGGCAACGGGAGCAAATTTTTCCTCATAATCGATATTTTGGTATTTTTGAGTGAATCCTCTTGCAACCAACCTAGCTTTGTGTTTTATTGGTATTCCTAGTTCATTATATTTAATAGAAAATACCCATCTACTATCTACAATATTTTTATCAACTGGCTTCTTTACAACTGTCCAGGTGTTATTTATTTCATGGGCATTCAACTCTGTCCTTATTGCTTCCTCCCAATCAGACATATCGTTTCGATGTTTTATTTCTTCAAATGAAGTTGGGACTTCATCAAATATTCTATGAGCGTTTAAAACAAATTTGTTTAAACTATCATTGTCATCATCAAAATATGATACTTTAGGCTTAGTCTTTAGCCTTTCAATAATCGCATCGAAATTTGGCGCAGTATTTTATTTCGAATTATGGCTTTCGCTTGGTTATATGGTTTTAGATGCTACAAGTGAACCTTTCCGCCGGGCAGCATATGTTTCGAAAAATTTCGAAAATAATATAATAAAACAATTGTCCCCGTCAAAATCAAAGCGTGAACGCTAACTAATAATTAAAACACAGTCCAATCAAATCCGAAAAACCACTGAAAAATTTCGATCCGACATCAAAAACTTACGGGACAAACCGCAGCAAAATTAGATTTTTCGCAAAGTAATAGATCCTTTGGACTATTGAAATTTCTGCGTAGTGATCAAAAATCACTACGAAACAGTATTTGTATCAATGCGTTACACATCTTTCGATTGATCTCTGTAAGCTATAAATACTGGGAGGAGAGTGCTCAAAGCTTACAACAGTGAAAAAAATTATGAAATAAAAACGTCAACTTGTGTGCGAACAAACGAGAAAAACAAAACTGTGTGAAAAAAAGAATACAACAAAATGAAACAATCATTAGTTTAAAAAACCCGGATAATCAGCATGAACTCTTCTAAGCTGACCTCAACAAACCACTGTCTTCGCTGAGACATGTTGCAAATTATGATGGAGCACCCGAAAACCTGACGTCATTCAAAGGTAGGATTGATTTCATCATACACTTGTATCCGACCCATGATATAAGGCTACACAATATTCTATTCAGTGGCATCGAGGTGCAACTCACTGGAGAAGCACAAAGGTTTTCACAAATAGGACAAGCAAACACCTGAGCTAAGAACATTTCTTATCAGTGAATTGCAGACACCTTGTGAAAATCTCCTTCGCGGGTTTACAATACAAATGATTGACAAATGAATTAGAGGATAAATCTTATATTGCAACAAACAATATTTTGGTAGACCTTATGTATAACGATTTCCTTGTTTATCTGGATAACATTATGATGTACTTCACTTCATTGGAGGAACACATACTATCACTCAGAAAGGTATTTAATAAACTCAGAAAAGTTAATCTCGAACTCCAACTAGAAGAATAAGAAACAGAATGCCTGGGTCATATAATAACAACAGAAAGAATGAAACCCAACCCAAATAAAATACAATACTCAGAAAGAAATGAAACCATTTTTAAATTTTAGGTGAATTTCACAGAAAATGCAAGCCAAACTTTTCCAAAATTGTTTAACCATTAACAGCTATTTCAAATCATACCTTTTTGGTAGATATTTCGAAATCCTAAGCGAACATAAGCCTTTAGTATGGCTCAGCAATATAAAAAACCCCAAAAACCAAAAGTAGAAAGACCCATTAATAATCAAAACAGATGAATAAAATTTATTAGAGGTTTAGAAGACAAAACTGAAACAGAAACATTATTTTCTAAATCAAACATAAAAATATCACACAAAGAAACCTTTATTGAAATGATACGATCAAACGCAAATACAAAAACTATGCTCTAGCATTAAGTTAGAAGACAAACAAACGTTCGCACAATTCAAAGAAATAATCCTAAAAAAATATACAAAATTATTACATCCAGGAATCGAAAAAACGATTAATTTGCTTAAAGAAAAATATAATTTTACCGATTTTCAAAATTTAATACAAAACATTATTAATGAATGCTGGGTATGCAATATCGCAAAGACAGAAAGCAGAAATGGGCAAACCAATTGAGATAGAATCAGATAAAGACTTACCATTTCTGTGCAGAGTACCAAAAAATATAAAGTAAGATATCTCAACAAGCAAAACCGGCAACCGCAAAGATTTCATAGAACAGTAAACGAAAAACTCAGAATCAAAAACTGCGAAAACGACATCAAAGATAAATTAATCAAATTCGTAAAAATTCTTTACACGCACATATATAAAACAAGACATAAAATAACTAACACAACACCAGCGGACATTTTTATCTATGCACCTGACTATAATACCAAGTAAACAATTTAAATACAGACATACGCGATTTTGAAATGGACACTGTAATCAAACAAGCACAATTAGTAATGTTTTATGTTTTTTTGTGGTTGGCCTCTAAATTTTAAAATTTGAGGAAGCGTACCCGACCATAAAAAATAATGATATAAACGTATTTTTGATCATAACGACGAGACGATTCATGTAGCGATGCATGTTTTGTCTATACGTTTGGATCGATAATATTCCTCCTAAATTAGTGAAGCTACAGTGCTAAAACTTGCAGTGTTCTATATACTGAAGGCCTTGTTTATCTCAGCCGGATCCGTCCACAATACCACGAAACTCCCATCGGAGCAATCGGCCGGAAAATCAATTTAGGTCAAAAAAAAACTGGAAACGCGATGGCTTAAGGTTTTCGACTTCTTACATAGAAGGTTTTTCAATTTTGACACTTGTGTGTAAGGAAAGAGTAACACATAAGCGTTGATCAATATAAAGCGACTTTGTCATATAGGTCTTATTAGATAACTATATTAAATAAATAAATAATAACTCTCAATGTTTGATTTATCTTTTATATATTGATTGACTTTATATTTAAAGATTATTCTTTTCGTATGCAACATCGACACCACGTTACAGCTTAGGCTTTTTAAAAGAAGAGAGAGATCTGGTTCAAGTGTGACCGGATTAACATAATCTAGTAATCCATAATTTAGTGTTGTGTAATGTTACTGTTTGAACGTTGGTGATATTCCAACACGCCCTCCTCAAACATAACATTACATTAATAATAAAGTAAATGATAATATTCAAAATTTAACTTATTCTTTCGTGGGTCGTGTCCATTCTGGGACTTACTCAGTGATCTAGCATTCGCTCTTTGGATTCAAGAAAAACCCAGAAAAACTTGATCAGATCACTATTATAACTTAAAAATATTGTAACAATTCATTTGTTCAAATAAGACTACTTTAACAATTCAATTCTTCAAACAAAATAAAAATAGAATTAAGTCGATATTCATTTTAAAAATCCAATATGAATTCTCTCAGCATCGGTGTAGGTGTATCACTCTTCTTGCAGTAATCCCAATTTGTTTCGCAACTCCTTAAATCTTCCGGCCGGTAACGGCTTGGTGAAGATGTCAGAAAGTTGATTTTCTGTGGATATGTACTCGAGAGAAATCTCATTATTTTCTACTTGTTCTCTTGTAAAATGATATTTTATATCGATATGCTTTGCTCATTTATGACATGAGGGGTTATACGCAATACTTATACAGCCTTGATTGTCTTCATAAATTTTAAGTGATTTGTTGAGTTTAATATTAACACTACTTAAAAGCGCTTTCAACCATAAAGCTTCTCTTACAGCTTCAAATAGAGCCATATACTCTGCTTCAGTTGATGAAGCTGCGACTGAATTCTGTCGTTTTGTATTCCAACAAATTAGGTTGGCATCGAACATTTTAAATAAGAAACCCGTTGTACTTTTTCTATCTACTTCATTACTACCCCAATCAGAGTCTACATAACCAAATAATGTATTCTCAAAAATTGTGTTCTTTTTAAAAACGAGTTTCATGTCAACAGTTCCCTTCAAATATCTAACAACCCTTTTAAGACATTGCCATAACTCTGTATTATTCTTGCTAACTATATCTACTCAAGATATTTACGGCTGCAGTTAGATCTGGACGTGTACATAACATAATGTACATTAAACATCCAATAAGGTTACGACATGGACATTACATTCTTCATCTGAATTAAGTAACTCAAAATTCAATTTATTTGGTAGCGGAGTACTAACCGAGTTACAACTATCCATGTTATATTTATTTAAAATTCTTTTTACATATGCAGCCTGGCTTAAAAAAATTGTATCTTTATGCATTTCTATTCTGATACCAATAAAATGACGTATCTCATTTAAATCATTCATTTTAAATTTTTTACTTAAATATAATTTGAAATTATTCATTCTTTCCATGTCTCCTGTTGCTATTACTACATCATCAACATATAACAAGACATATATGTTTTCTTTGATGTCACCTTTATCGAGAACATATATGCACCGATCTACTGGAGAGTTTACAAACTCACCTTCTTTTAACGTTTGCTCAAATACTTGAAACCAGCATCTCGCTGCTTGCTTCAGTCCATATATTGCCTTATTCAATTTGCACATATGTCCAGTATCTCACAATACACCTTGAGGAGGTTGCATATATATCTCCTCATTTAAAATTCCGTTCAGGAAAGCTGTTTTTACATCCATCTGATGTACTTTCAAATCATTCTGAACTGCTAATGACAATATCAATCTGAAACTTGCAATTCTGGCAACGGGAGCAAATTTTTCCTCATAATCGATATTTTGGTATTTTTGAGTGAATCCTCTTGCAACCAACCTAGCTTTGTGTTTTATTGCTATTCCTAGTTCATTATATTTAATAGAAAATACCCATCTACTATCTACAATATTTTTATCAACTGGCTTCTTTACAACTGTCCAGGTGTTATTTATTTCATGGGCATTCAACTCTGTCCTTATTGCTTCCTCCCAATCAGACATATCGGTTCGATGTTTTATTTCTTCAAATGAAGTTGGGACTTCATCAAATATTCTATGAGCGTTTAAAACAAATTTGTTTAAACTATCATTGTCATCATCAAAATATGATACTTTAGGCTTAGTCTTTAGCCTTTCACATTTTCTGATTGGAACATTTGTACCCTCAGGATGATCAGCAGTTTTACAATCCTTACTCTCATTCGGGATATATATTTCCTTACTTTCATTTAGGAGATCAATATTTCTTTTCCTACTTTCTTTCGGAAAATTCAGTTTTTCACATTCCTTACTATCATTCGGGAATTTTGTTTTATCATTTTCCGTACTATCATTCTGGAAATTAAACTGATCACATTCCTTACTATTATTCGGGAATTTTGTTTTATCATTTTCCGTACTATCATTCTGGAAATTAAACTGATCACATTCCTTACTATCATTCGGGAATTTTGTTTTATCATTTTCCGTACTATCATGCTGGAAATTAAACTGATCACATTCCTTACTATCATTCAGGAATTCTTCTCGACTTCTTTCCTTACTCTCTTTCAGGACATCTGTTTCAAATTTTACTGCTCTAGAATTAACCATATTGGTTTCGTCTACAACAACGTCCCTTGCAACAATAAACTTTTCTCTAATGGCATCCCATAATTTAAGTCCATTTGGTTCATATCCTATAAATATGGATTTATACGATTTCTCATCAAATTTACCTTTTTTAATTTTATTGTGTACATATACGGTTGAACCAAACACTCTTAGAAACTTTAAATTAGGCTTTCTATTATGCCACATCTCATATGGGGTTTTTGTGCTGTTACCAAGTGCTTTGCTTGGAGTTCTATTTATTAAATATGTTGCCGTTAGGACAGCTTCGCCCAAAAGCTTTTATCTAGCTGTGCACCATTTACCATAGCACGAGCTTTCTCTATCATTCGTTCCGACACACCATTCAACTGAGGTGTATGTGGCACGGTTGTATGATAACTTAACCCTTTTGATACGCAGAACTCACGCATCTCATTCGACAGGTACTCCCTACCGTTGTCAATATACAAATTGACAATCTTGAGGTTAAAGTGAGTTTCGCTCTTTGCTACAAAATCCTTGAATGCGTTGAATACATCTGATTTGTATTTTAACAAATAGGTTACACAATAATGTGTAAATTGATCTATAAAAATTACAAAATAATTTTTATCATCTAGTGTTGCTGGTGTAATTGGACCACAAACATCAGAATGTATTATAAACAAGGGTCGTTTTACACAACTTTTATTTTTATATTGCCTAAATGGCCACCTAGACTGTTTTCCGATTAGACAATGTTCACAAATTTCAACTGATATTTCTAAATCACCAAGAAGACTGCTGTCAGAAAATAAATTATTTTTCTTTATTTCAATTAATTTGCCATTGCTTATATGGCCTAACCTCTCATGCCATAGCCGATATTTATTTTTATTTCTAGCTTCTGCGCTGTATGCTTGGAATTTAATTACAGGTATATCATTGAACATACCTGACCTTTTAACAACGATCACTCCATTTTTTGAAATTGACACACCGTCACTGTCGAACTTAATCGTCATCCCAGCCTGTTGCAGGCGCTTGACGGACATCAGGTTTCCTGCTGCCTCCTTACAATAAAGCACATCCTCCAGAGTAATATTGTGTTCATTGTGCAGCCGCACAATTCCACGCTTCGTAGCATAAATATATGCGCCTTCTTTTGCCACAGCGATTTTAATGGGCTGCTCCAAAACCACGTAATCAACAAACAGCGACTCGTCATTGATTAAATGATCAGTTGCGCCCGAATTGAGTATAAAATCGCGTTCATCGTTTGTTTTATTATTGTTTATTATTTTCTTCATCATAAACGCAAACCCGGGTGTCGATGTTGCAAGTTGAGCTTGATTTTTATCTTTATTATTATTATCTGCTTTGTTTTTATTAATCCTAATAAAATGGTAACAATTTTTATTTAAGTGCCCCTCTTTGCCACAATGATGACACTTCATATTATTTTTAGCTTTTCCCTTAAACATTTTTTTCTGTTGTGCTTTTATAGCTTTAAATCCATTATTTTTATTAAAATTATAATTGTTTTTTCCAACTGCACTCATGACCTTTCTACTTGTATCTGTATTTTCATTCCTTAATTTTATTTCAAAATCTAATAACTTATTTTTTACAAAAGCTAACGACAGAGTGTCATCCGACATAGTTTCAATTGCAGTTATAACACTGTTGTAAGATGGAGGCATAGTCTGCAACAAATATGCAACCTTGTTCATTTCTTCCATTTTTGCGCCAGCCGCTTATAACTCACTGACTATTTCGTCAAAGACAATAAAATGACTCGAAAGCGTCATTTCACTCAACAGTTTGAGTGTTATTAGGCGTTTGTGTGCAGCTAACTGCGACGCAAGACTTCTGCGCTCATATATGGCGCCTAAATTCTAAAAAATTGCGCGCGCCGAAACATCACCTGCCGCATAGTTTAGAAATGAGTCACCTAAGTGCTTGATTAACACGCTCTTTGCACTTTGATCTGCCTGCTTCCAAGTATCGTCAACCTCCACAGGAATTTCCTCATCCACCACTTTAAGTATATTTAATTCACTTAATAAAGCCCTGACTCGAAATTTCCATACGGAATATTTCTCGCCATTAAAAGGTTTAATATTGTCATTATTATTCTCCATTATGTTTATGTGTATATATGTATACACACACTGCTATATATACAAAAAAAAATGCACAAGCACGCACGTAGACTAATTTCACAACTATTTGCAATTATTATAATTTTCTTAAACTGGCATGGACTGGGCCCATAACCTATTAGATAACGAGATTAAATAAATAAATAATAACTCTCAATTTTCGATTTATCTTTTATATATTGATTGACTTTATATTTAAAGATTATTCTTTTCGTATGCAACATCGACACCACGTTACAGCTTAGGCTTTTTAAAAGAAGAGAGAGATCCGGTTCAAGTGTGACCGGATTAACATAATCTAATAATCCATAATTTAGTGTTGTGTAATGTTATTGTTTGAACGTTGGTGATATTCCAACAGGTCTCATAGGCTCGATCGGCCCGGCAACCAATTTTGATTGAAAATAAACCGCTGCATTATGCCGTTCTCATGTGAACTTTCGACTTTATACATAAAAAGTGTTTTCGCATTTACACCAAGTAAACGAAGAGTAACACAAAAACTTGCACGGGTATACAAACTTTGGCATGACCGAAGCTAGTTTCGACTGAATTCCCTAAATCCATCTCATTATCTAGAACCATGCTCGAACCACGCTCGGCGACAAAAAACAAGACGAACAATCTCAACGCATGAATTGGCTGATGCAATGTCAAGCCATAATACAGTTGCGATTCCAATGAAAAGCATAAAGACACACAACTACACTTCTTGTGTACTTCTCTCACACGCACTTCTACCACGCGGCGTCATGTCGCCAACCCATACATACAAACTACTTATGCTCTGACACGGCCATCCTGATCATAACACGACCTCGTGAAATTCCATAAAAATAAATCATTTTATTCATAAATCAAATCATTATCGAATAGAACTTAATATTAACATTTCAATTTTCCATACAACTATATCAATTACAACCAAATTTTAGTTCCGACTTTTAATCTCTTACAAATTTTAAACTAAATTCTTTGTTTCATTCTTAAACAATTCATCTTTGAATTTAATTTTTTCATTTAAAGTTATTTTCATTTTCATAAACCCAACTAGTTTCAATTTCGCCACACGCCATGATCAAAACATTTGTTTTGCACTTGTGCTTGCATTATGACAAATTCTTACAAGTTTTATAATCAGCCCTTCAGGCATCCATGCTGTGTCTTTCAACAGCTTCAATCATGTCAATACTGTCTCTTTCAACAGTTTCTCTTTCATCCATTTCATTACTGTCTCTTTTAACAGTTTCTTTTTCACTTTCATTTAAAGCCTCTTTACTACTTTCTAGTTCAACTGGTACATACTCCTCTGACAATTTTCTTATATCTTCGTGAGCATACTTATATTTTTTATTATTTGTCAATGATCTAAGGATATATCTATCTCCATCCAACAATTCAGCTATTTGTAAAGGAGCTCTAAACTTTGGACTTAATTTTGTTTGATGCCTCTCTTCATTTTTTAACAACACAAAATCTCCTACCTTGTATCCAACAACCTTAGCCTTGGTTTGATCAAAGTACCTCGCCCAATGCGTCCTGCCAAGATCTGTTGCTAGTCTCAACTGCCGTTAGTAAGTTTTTCAAAGTGCTCATTATGCGTTCCACCTGTCCGTTGGACCTACTTGCACCTGTCGCAATTAAATGCAAATTTATTTTCTGTTGAGAACAAAACTCACTTAATTTAGAGCTAGCAAAGCACCTACCCTGGTCTGCTATTACGCGGTTCGGTACTCCAAACAAAGATACAGCCGATTTCACAGCACCTATACAATTGTCAGCATCAATCTTGAGTGTGTGTGTTAAATAAACAAATTTAGTAAAAGCGTCTACCTGGACAATGACATATTCTTTTCTATCAGACTTGCCACTCAACTTCCCAGTTATATCTATGTGTATCGTGTGCCAAGGTGTGTCAATTTTTGGTATTGGATGAAGGTCTAGCCTGGATTTTACATGATAATAACTTTAACATTTTGCTAGTAATACAGTTTTCAACAAACTTTCGTATGTACTTAGACATGTAAATAAAACAATAATAATTATAAGCCTTATCTAAATTCTTCTCCCAACCTAAGTGCATAATTGACTCGTGAATCTGATTTATTACAGACCATCTAAATGCTCTTGGAACAATTGGCAAGGAACGAGTCCTACCATTTCTCTGAATTTTCCGATAAATTATTTCTGCTCTCAGCTCGTAAGTTCTTGCAATGTCCTCGGCAAGAGAATTATCTCTTAATTTATTCACAATATCAATAATATCGGAATCCTTGCGCTGTTCGGCCTTAAGCCATTCACTAGATATCTCTGCCAGATTGACTCGTTTCTCAGAAATTTTACAAGTATCAATCGCATCCGCGGATGGAAGATGAAGCAGCCCTGCTGAAAAACTCAGCGACATGAGGCCTATTATTGATTCTATGTAATAAGATAGCACCGTATCCCCGAGAACTTGCATCAGTATGCAATTCGATTGGATATTAACAAAAACACACTGGCTTCCTTGTAAGGACAGAAATGACTTTCTGTCTTATTTGTTCATCTTCAGGCTTCCAAACAAAGTAGTTTTTTTTCCGATGTTAAAAGGTACAAAGACTTCATGAAACAGGAAAATCCTGACGCCAATCCAATAAATTGTCTTAAAGCAGGAGGCGGTAAAGCAGTTAACGCTAAAATTTTAAGTGAATTCGGACGAATTTGACCTGCGCTCACCTCATATCCCAAATATTGAACTGTGGATTTTAGAAACAAACACTTTTTAATATTAAACAAAAATCCAGCTTTCGTTAGAATGTCAAGAGTAACCTTTAATCTTTCTAAAGCCTCACTTTTTGTTGCAGCCACCACCAATACATCATCCATATAAACAACCACAAATGTATTTGCACGTTCTCCAAGTGTATACATCACTGTACGTTGGAACACTGAAGGTGCATTTTTGAGTCCAAACGGCATTGATAAAAACTCATACTGGCCATCGGGGGTGACAAAAGCCGTATACTCTATCGATTCTTCATGCATGGGGATTTGGTAATATCCACTTGCCATATCTAAACATGTGAAATATTTAGCTCCATGAAGTCTAGCTATTTGATCTGCTATAAGAGGTATAGGATATCTGTCTGAAACTGTATTAGCATTCAATTCACGATAATCAACGCATAAACGTTCAGAACCTTCCTTTTTGTTCACTAACATCATAGGGCTTGCATAAGGTGAACAACTTGCCCTTATGACATTGCATTCTAACAACTCTTTAATCTTGTCGCGCACCAACTCCCTTTCATTTGGGCCAAGTCTGTATGGTCTTCTCTGAACAATTTTTCTGGGGTCTGCTAACTTAATTTTCATTTCACCTGTACTGACTGTAGAAGAAGGAATCCCCTTTATAAAATACTTCGAGTAGTTTTCCAATACATTGTTTAATTCATCCTCATCTTGACCGACAAGATCAGTATTCACTTTAGACAATGTATCATTATTTGAACAGCAGTTTACAATTTTTGATCGAGCAATTTCAAATTTTCCGAGTGACTCAATGACTTGAAAACCCTGCTATTATATTTCTCGGCCAATAGCAACTTCGTTCTTCAAATATTCATCGCCCAAAACATGGAATAACATTTCAATATAATGGTTATTAATTTCTACATTGCTAAGTATTTGCAATGTACTACAAATGCTGCCCTTGCCAATACCCTCTAGTAATACTACATTGTTAATTCTTTTACCAACAAACTTAGCACTTATCTTTTATTTAATCAAAGAACATTCCGATCCAGAGTCAAATGTTGTCGTTAAAACCACGCCGTGATGAAGCATCTTTCCTTTGAGCTCGACAACTTCACAGATCTGCACTCTCTTCACCTGATACGTATCCTTGACCTTGTCCTTTTTGGGCTTACTGCAATGAGTTGAAATGTGTCCAACTTCGCCACACTTGAAACAGGTTACATTTGACTGCTGTTGTCGACCAAACACGCTCTTGCCACTATGCTCTGCAACACGGGGAGAAAAACTACGTTGCTGTCTAGCTCTACATTCTGCCGTTTTATGTCGGTTGAAGCTGTTTCTCCTTCTAAAGATTTCTTCCGTTTGTTGAATGTAAAAGCTTTAAGCTCGGTCTGTAGTTCACTCCTGGTGCGCACGTTTGAAGTAAAGTTTAGACGTTGCAATCTGGTATTAATATGAGCCAACTGAGCAAGCGTCACAGAAACAGAAATCTCCTCCACATCCATATTACGCCATTTATTGATGAGTGCCGTCACCATGCGACTTGGATAATTGGAGAGACAATCTCCGTCACTCGGGCTAGTTGATAATATAGTCAAAAACATAGCGGCTGGTGTTTCCACACTGGTAAAACGCTGAACGAAAAGTTTCTTGAACTCAGTCCAATTTATTTCAGGATAACATTTATGTGAAAGCCACTGCGATGCACTGCCTTTCAACGCTGCACTCAAAGCCATCACCAACTCACTGCCTTGTATGGTATTTTCAGCTAAAATTATATTTACTGTAGCGCACCACGCGGACGCGTCGGCGCCAACAAGATCTGCGTTCAATTTCGGCAACACTACTGTCTTATTATATGTTGTTTCGGATGGCACTGATTTTAACGCTTTAACAAGTTCAATTAAATTTTTGTTTTGCATTTCCATTAACACTTGCCATAGATCATTTGGCATATTCGGTAGCGAGCCCGATCCCACTTCTGATGTTGAAGCATTATTGGAGGCCATCGTTTAGCGCAGCGAGTTTCTTTTGCATGCAGATCTCAAAAACGACTGAACTCCCTGAGTCCATTTCATTCTCTAGAACCATGCTCGCTCCACGCTCAGCGACAGCTTCCAACGCTGTCGCCTCGCTAAAACGGGACTTTTCCCAAAACACAAAACAAGACGAACAATCTCAAAGCATGAATTGGCTGATGCAATGCCAAGCCATAATACAGTTGCGATTCCAATGAAAAACATAAAGACACACAACTACACTTCTTGTGTGTTTCTCTCACACGCACTTCTACCACGCGCCGTCATGTCGCCAATCCATACATACAAACTACTTATGCTCTGACATATACATATATAATATAATAAATAAATAAGCTCATTGCGCTGATGACTGCAAGGGGCTAGAGAGGCGCGACAATGCCTTGTCATCTTAATAATAGCAGTTTGCAAATGTACCGGCTCTAAGTGCGGAGCGCAAGTTATGTGCTATCAGCATTCTTGCATGTGATCAGTTCCGTAGACGGAAGATCCGGGACGGGGGTGAAAATTCACAGGCCCCTTTATTTCTTTTGTACGAAATTTTACTATAAGCAGTTATAGAAGTAAAAACAGGCAATCGAAGTATTGACGTACATGATGTTAAAATGGGGTGTTTTTTTCAACAATACATTATTCGATTATTCTTCATACAGTCAATTCATCGTATTTTTTTATAACTTGAGTACGTGTTTATAATTCTTTCGAGCTTAAATCAATGAATCAAAAACAATGCAAAATGTACACAGACTTGCAATGATATTTATTCTGCAAAACAAATAAAAGACAGTTACATTGTAAATCAATCGCTGTCATTTACTGCGTTACAACTGTACTTTCCTGGCTTTGGTCGTAGCAAATGTCTCGATGATTGATGAAAAATCAAGTTCTCTTGCTAGTTCAGATTCTAAGCAAAAAGTTGGCAGCCCCGAAACTCTAGTTTGTGTTGCGCATGAACGATGATAATTCTTTTCTCTTGACAGAACCCTGAATGATCGCTCTGCACTGGCAACTGACACTGGTAGAGTGCATAAAATTATCAATAAAGCACATATATTTGGAAAAATTGTTTTTAAATTTTTAACTGTGATCATGTTCAACAAATTAAACGAAGCTAGACAAGTTTCGGAATCAGAAGTAAAATTGACTTCATATGCATGTTTCAAACGAATAACTCTACACGATAAATCTTGAGACACATCTTCAGGATACTTTCCAATAAATGCTACAGCAGCCTTTTTGACATCTTCCTCTGACATACTCCCAAACTGCCACAAAAAAGAAAAAACGGAGTTGATGTCTCGCATCGCAGTGAATCGGTTTGTTTCTTCGTAGGTGTAGTTTGTATCCCAATTCTCAGGTAATCCATTCTTACGCTTCGACTTTCGACTGACTGGAAAGTTGCCGAGGTTTCCTGCAGACTATTGGCAACTACTTTGCATTCGTTGACAATCACTTAGCTTTACTGGAAAATTAGAGTATTTTCATTTATACATGAAAGAATTTTGAGCCATGTCGATGCCATTATAACACATTTAAATTTGCTCATATACTGCAGAATACCATTGAGGTCTCCACGAGTTTCTGCCTTGAGATTAAGTTTTAGAATTTCTTTAAGAGCACGTCTCAATCCTGGCAAATTGTTGGCGAATGGTCTAACAGCGTCTATCCTAGCTGACCATCTGGTATCAGATAAACAGTGGAGGGAATTCGGTACTTCTTTCTTGAAAATATCCCAACGTTGCGTACTGCTAACACAAGGCTCCAAAAACGGCATATGGATTTTGATTGCGAATAATACGTTGCGCGCCAGCGTTTGCAAAAACTTCTCTGTAGCAGCAATAGCAATAAAAATTGTGCTATGCACAAAAAAAATCTGCTGCTGCTCATATCGCTCTCGCACATTTGTTTTACTCTCTTCTCGCTCTGTTATCATCTCGCTGTGTTCTCATCTGGCTCTATTCTCATCTTGCTATGATTTCATCTCGCTTTCGTTTTCAGGTTTCGCTTTGGCTATCTGTTTTCTACGGCAGAGCGTAGCGCATCTTTTGTTTTTGTGGTATTTGCTACAGCTGTAGTTTTTGACGAGACAAAACTGAGAGCATAGCAGAGCACAAACTTTTTATTGTGAGGCTACGGCTCTGCTACGGCTCTCGTCAAAAATGAGAGCGGTAGCGAGAGCTCAACGAATGCTACGAAATAGCAGAGCATTTTCAAACGCTTTTGCGGGCCTTTGTACTTTCCACTCATGTTCGCACCATTATCGTTACCTTGTCCTCGACACTGACTAATAGGAATATTGTGTGCTTCTAAAACCTTACATGTTAATTTTTCAATTGCCTCACCAGTTTTTTCATAGCAATCCTCGAAGAAGAGAATGTAACGAAGAATGAAAGTAGTTTGCTCTATGTGTCCAGAATCAGGTGTAGCGTCAACTATTATAGTGTAATATTTGGCTCGTTCTCGCTCTTTTTTGATGACTGGGATAACATGCTGTGCACATATCTTGATAAACTCATTTTGAGTCGCAGGGGAGAGATAATGGACTTGTAAGCGGTTATGCGATTGCTGAGAAGACTTTACTTGTTCTAAATGGATCATAGCGAGCTATCAATTTTAGTATTCCCAAAAAATGTCCATTATTTTTTTCTCCGACCAAATGACTATCCCCTCGAAGCGCCAGTCCTCTTTCTCCGAGGAATAATATAACATCTAAAATACGAGTAAGAATTTCTTGCCACTTCCTAGCTTAGTTAAGAATCTGCTCGTCGATTAACGAATCGATGGTAGAATGATTTCGTATGCGTTCTTCCATCTCACATAATTTTATATAATATATTACGTGCTCGCGAATGTTTTCGTATGACGGGAACTTGTCGTACAACTTTTTCCATGTTTCTTCTGAAGGATAACCATTCGCTGAGTAGAGGGATAGTCGATGTAACATAGTTGAACAGAATAAACGGCATGGCAGGCAAAAAAAAGCGCATCGGCATTTACTCCACATTAACCAATCTCGTTGATAGGTAAAATTTTATACAGAAGCGAAACAGGGAACGGCTTGTTCAGACGATCACGGGGAAAAGTTGCTGGCATTGTTTGATGACCTTGCCTGATGATTTCTTTTGTTTGATGTGGTTGCATAATTTCTTCTTTAATGATACCAATATCGTAACTGTATAGAAGTTCATGAGAAGTCGGATGTACTGGATGTTTATAGCGTGTCACAACTGATAGTTCGTCATTTCTGATGTTGGAACTGCAACTGCCATTGTCATTACCATTTATTCATTAATTTATTAAAATGCAAATTGTTGGAAAAAAATATTAATGAACTTTGAAATGAAATGAAATATAATTTTCTGCATCTGCGCATAAAATATTTGTTGGATGATAAATTGAGGGAAAAATTTCCCGTAATATTTCAGATGCATATTGTTGTTGTGGCCAACAAGTATCTAGGACTGCGTAGTACATTAAAAATTGTTTGCTATTGAATACGTTACAAATCCTTTAGAAAAAAGAAATAAAAGTTAGGCAATTAATATTTTTGAGTGAAATAAAAAACATTATTAAGATTATCGTTTTAATATCATTCGTACTGAAACATTTAATATGAACAGTGTTTGTTCATTACTGTAGAACTGCAAGTTTGACGGAATCTTGTGATTGCCTACATTTAATGATTGCGTGCTAATTGCCAATGCCGACGATGTTGCTAACTTCGAACTTGGTAAAACTACGCTTTGTTCTGTTAGCCTAAAGCTTGCTACACATAAGTCAGAGCCAGTGCCTATAAGCAGCAGGAAGTAAGTGAAATTAGTCAACAGCCATGTCGACGGAAGCACGATTCATCAGAACATCTGTCTTGGATGGTGCGAGCTACAGCAGATAAATTTATCCAACATACCGTCTATGCTCGCTACGTTAATGCCTTTCCTACGGTCTCATGTGAATTTCGGGCATGGTGCCGATTGACCTATTAGTTAGACGGTAGAAGATTAATGCCAACGCTGTTGCTGGTGGCAAAAGATACCAAAAACTGAAGCCAGAAGGCAAAGCTTGGCAAAGTAGGAACTGCTCTAGAGTTAGTTGTAGAAAGTCAGAGTCAACATTTCCTACCTGTGGAGTGATAGAGGACGCAGAATATATATTGTTTAAGTGCACCCGAGTTGTTTGCGAGAGCGAAAATCTCTTTGCAATCTTAGGTTCCGAATGGAATCCCAGCAACATCGTAGCAGACATGGTGACAATCCAAGTAAATAACATGGAATGCGGTAAATACCTTTGCCGGTATTGTGATGCGAAGTCTCTTTTTGGCCATCTCATAGAGGCATGCTTGCGACATACTTTTCGTAGAGTTACAGTGCTGAAATTTGTTTCTGGGTATTAAAGATGCATTAAGATGACATCAGTAAGAATTTGTAAAAGTGAAACTACACCCCCCGCCCCACCCCACCCACTCCCCACACGCCATTAAAAAGTTCCTGACTCCAGTTTTGCTTTTATCATATATAGCAATGTAATTTAATTATAAACTAATAAAAATTACGAAAGTTAAAACAAAGGGGAAAAACAGTTTAACATATGTATAAGCGTTTTAATTAAATCTATGTTCTTTAATATACGAGACATCTTCCGAATATGCTGCAGTGGGCACTTTTTAATTTCTTTATTATTTGGCTCTGCATCTTCTTCTGAGAAGATGTGGCTTATCGACAATTAACCACATTTTTTCGCAAAACTTCACTTGAATTTGATTTTTTCTTTTAAACACATTAGACTTGAGGTCTACCGATCGTACATGCCGAAGATTTATATCCAGTTTACACGAAATGTGTAAGAAATACTCAAAGAACCGATACATTTCGCGTTTTATACAATACAATTAACATTGGCTTAAGGAATACACAGCATTTGAAGGGTCAGCCAATAAAGATGTTTACCCATCTACTAACCAAGGAAAAGGAAGGCCGCATAAAACAATGAAAGAGTGGTCAGAGTTTATTTGAATACGCTTCAGAAACGGCTCAACTTTTGATTGTATTGTATCCTCGGAAAAGACTTACCCCCTCGGTACATGGGATTTGAACTCATGGAAAGGAATTAATAGAGTAGCAGTGCTTACCAATTGGGGAGCTGTCCGAAGAAGGACAGGAATGTAAAAACAAAGACTACAAATGTGCTAGCCTGATCGGACTCACTTATTGCACGCTGAGATACGTGCGATCACAAAAAGATTTGGAAGATAGTACCTACAGTTCCGAAATGTTAAGTTTAATAGATATGCATATGTACATATGTTAATTTTGATTACTATGTGGAAGAAAATCATCCATCAATGGCAAATTTTCGACATTGACCTAAACAAATAACCCAAAAATAAAAAATTCGTTGTATTTAAATAAAAAAATATAATTAAAACATAAACATGTGATGCAGTCATTAAAAAAAATAACATTTATAATAAAAAAATCAACGTTTTTAAGTTGAATTTTACGGCTAAAATAGGCATAAAAATTTCTTATCTTTGATCTAGAATATTGCAGCATCACTTTTACATTGAACTC
Organism: Drosophila nebulosa; assembly: GCA_024703675.1. Classification (NCBI taxonomy): domain Eukaryota; kingdom Metazoa; phylum Arthropoda; class Insecta; order Diptera; family Drosophilidae; genus Drosophila; species Drosophila nebulosa. Next base: position 134,188 of record JANFPS010000033.1, read on the forward strand.
TTGACGAACATTCATTTTAAAGCTTAAAAATCGTATATAAGATGATCTTTAAATTTTTAAAATTCCTTCATTCGTTTGCAACCACAAATAAGAATGCCCAATGTGCTCCGTCGGTTTAATCCTACGCGGAGTTTTACACTGTCAAGTTGCTTAATATGCTAGTCGGGTACTTGCATAGGTGGTAAGACGGCGAGTTTAACATGTTTAACTTGTTTGACTTGTGTATTTTTGGTAGTCCAAAGATTACAGGGAGTAAAACTGTGTGTGTGTTTTTAGCCTGTGCTTTTCTATGTCAGTAATAATTTCTAGTTTGAATAATTGTTCCACTCATTTTTTTTTGTCTGTATGCGTAAGGTTGGGTCCTGGCGAAATATTCTTTATGTCAATATATTATTAAACATATTGTCCATTTTAGATTCGTTGTCCTCTTTGTTTAACGCCCCCGTCACATTGCCTTAGTCTGCTTTCAAAATGATTGTTTCTTTATTTTTCTGAAGCAATTTAAGTGTTTGTTTCACTGTGTCAATCAATGCGTAATCTCTTGTAATCAGCTGTTCTTTTGTCATTGCGACTTTTATAAGAAGAGATAAATTTGAAGAAGAGATTCCCCTCCATAGCCGTTGGAGAAAAACTTAGAAAAGCTAAAGTGTTGCTTCAATATTCTAGGTCAAAGTTGAAAAATATTTTCAAGCCCATTTTACACGTAAAAATCAACTTAAAAACGTTGGGTTTTTAATATAAATAAAATTTGTTATTATTTTTAATTACTACATTACAAACTCCAAGCACTCTTCCACTGTTTTATGCGGCCTTCCTCTTTTTTGGCTAGTAGATGGGTAAACATATTCCTCCGCTGAACCTTCAAAAGCTGTGTATTCCTCAGGCCAATGTTGAATCAATTGTATAAAACACGTAATATTTCTATGGCTCGCACTCCAATTTCGTTTTAAGTGTATTTAGTTTTTTTCATGAGCTCCGTAGAAGCGTTTTTGGGAAAAACGACCATCACTCAAGCAAAGCGATTTGAAAAACTTTTTATATCTTGAGACACACAAAAAACTTTAAAAATCTTTGAATTAGATAAATCTATTATACTGCTTGTGATGAATTGTAGTATTGAATATTTAGTGTAATTAATCTGCCCTACCCAATCCATCTTCTATAGGTAAGGTATAAAATGTACATTTATACTTTTATCATACCTATGTTTTATACCTTATGTATTTTACCGAGGTTGTTTAAAAAAAAATTATGGTATAAATTGCAAAAGATTTTACTTGTCCTCGACAGTAAAACAAGGCTGTAATTTTATATATATATTTTTATAAATCCAAAAATTCTAGATTTCTAACTACCTGTTTGAAAAAATTCGAAGGTGTAGTTTTAATGGGATGTACCTGCAGTGTCGTCCCTTATTTTATACCTATTTTGGATGTAAGTCTATACACTTGTTTATCTAATTAATACAATTATATATGGATATATACAGCCAGGTAGTATTTATAACACGACATAACTCTATGTTATCGATTGCCGACACAAATGCCACAGACAAATTTGCACGTGCTCTTCTTTTTCACTATACCTGCCGCCCATTTTTAACGCGACGTTTCGATAGTTTTATGGAATATGCTCCGAATGCGCAGTGGTAAATATTCAATCTTCAATGTGTATTTGGTCCTGCTTTAATTCTAGTTGATTCTTGCTAGTTCTATTCTATCAAAAGTTTAACAAATTACAAAATTTAGTGTAATTTTTAAATGTTTATATATAAATGAGTATTTCAGTAATATTACAAATTTATAAAACCGATTACTAAAAATAAACATGCTTTTTGGAAAAAATAAAAGGATTGTTTAATTCACCCAAAACTCAGATTAAAAGTTCTGAGTGTGTGTGTGTGTGGCCATCTGGCAGTTTTTCTCATTGCACAAAAATGCAATTGCGAAAAACGATTGAAAATCAGTTTGAATTCAAAGCATATTGAACTTTAACCTCTTGGCATAAATCAGCAAGACATGCTCACTCTCTCCCTCTTCCTCTGCCCTACCCAATCCATCTTCTATAGGTAAAAGTACTTAAGGATGAAAACCTTTTTCAAGTATTTTTTATGTGTTGCTTGGAAAATATATTTACCAATTGATTGGCATATATTATTTAGACCTTAATAATGCCACTCAAAGTTCGTTTCGATTCGAGTTTTCGGTAAAAATCGAATTTTTTTGTACTTCATGTTCACGAAAAATGATTTTTGCAACGCCAGATCGGCAAAGGCTCCACTGCACGAACGTAACTTATTATTTGTTTTTGCTTGTGTAATAGTTTAATGGTGTTATTGTTATTGTGTAGCCCCTGAAGACGGTCTCCAACGGAGTCCGAAACTTACTGTGAAAATAAATTTTAAAAACAAGCCCTGTGTACTATGCGTAAAGTTTGAAATACATCAAAAAGGTTGCCAAAAACTCGAATGGAACTGGCATCTTCCGCTAAAAAGGCACAAATGTCTGGATTTTTATAAGTGATAGTCTTTTGGTTTTTAACCGATGAGAATAAAACGCTGTAATTAAGTTTTTGGCGAGCGCAATAGATTTATCAACAATTTTGGACGATGCTTTTGTGCGATGCCAATGTTAGTGGATGTATATTAAGACGTTGGTTCAAATAACATAAAGTACTTAGTGCGCTGCTCTAATAAAATGCCTAATAATTAAGTGGCTTGTATGGTGTCACCAGTATTCAAATGCACATTTTATTGACCGTATTGGAATACTGTTCACCTAAGCTTCTAACTGGAATAGGTATACGTATTAACTTAAACAAACATGTGTTATGGTTTTATTTTTACAGTCTTGCGCAAATTTTTGGGTTCTTAATCAGCATCAATAAGCATTTAGAACTAGATACCTCTTACACAACGTATATATTATATATAAATATAATGTATAATTGTATTCATATATTTATAACATTCAAAGAAGCTTACTTCTGCTATAATAAATAGGAATTTTTTTTTTGTTTTTTCCTATAGGGATTTTCAGCTATAATAGTCCGATTCATACAAAGTTTTGCGGTACTTTCGAATAACAATATACATTCGGTGCGAGTATAACTGAAAAACCTTAAGAAACAACAAAATGTTTATACCCTTGTTTATGTTTAATGTTTATTATGTGATAGAATGAACAAAAGTTGAGCAGGTTGTTTGTGTAGCTATTTCAAGAACCACCAAGTTCTATCATCAGCAGACTTTGCTAATGACTTCAAAATTGCAATACTATATTGTATAAATTAAAAATAGGGTGTGATGATTGACGAAGGGTGAAGCCCTTGCACTAAATTTGATGACGCTCTAGGGTATGCACAAAAAGGTGGACTCTGGTCTTGTAATGCTTTACCTGTCTTTTTTCGATTCTTTTAGTTGCGATTCCCAACTAGTTATGGCGCTTGCAATTTTAAAGTCTAGCAAAGTCCGCTGATAATAGAACTTTTTGGTTCTTGAAATAGCCATACAGACAACGAGCCGGAAAAAATATTTTTTGTCCAAATTGCAGGGTGGGAGGAGGAGGCGTGTCAAAAGTTTAAAATAAACATGACCTGCGTACACACTGTAGGAGTCTACATACTAAATTTTGTAAATCTAGCTCTTATAGTCTCCGAGATCAAGGTGTTCATACAGACGAACGGATGCATTTTTAACCGATCGTTCCTATTAAAGCTATATGATATAGCTGCCCGACCTTGATCAAATTTGGCACGAACGTTTAACTACAAGACAAACTAGGATTCTTTAAGGTTTTTTGATAATTCTATGGAAAACAACCATGTTATTGATCCAAATTTTTATTTTCGACCGATTTGTTTCTATGGGAGCTTTATGATATAGTGGTCCGATATGGACCGATATACATGCTAAATTTCAGAACTGTAGCTTCAGTGGTCTAGCAAGAGTTTGCGCTGATCCAGGCGGACGGATGCACGGACATGGCTCTGTAAACTCGTCTCATCGTGCTGATCAGAAATATATATGCTTTTTATGGTCGGAGGTGCTGCTTTATAAGCAGTTCACACTTCTGACCAAAATTAATATACCCTTCTTGCAGAGTTCTAAAAATTATTCAATAGTTTTACACTGTTTTGTGTCAAGTGGGCGTCTGGATATGTGGGCGCAATTTTCTGTGTCTGTTTTAAAATAGAGTCTTATATTTGTTGGTGTATTGACGATGTTCAGCATCTCAAAAGTAAAGCGTTTATTTTAATGTGGGTCTTGTTGTAATATCGACACAGAAGAGAAATCCTGTCCACTTTCTGGGGTTTTTTTTACGTGTAGAACATTTCGGCGCTTGTACCGAAAACTCGATGTACATAAATTTTGGCTGTATTAACAATTGCGTTTTTAGGATGTTTTGAATGAAAGTTATTAAAAATTTCTCCAGATGCTGTAGGTTTTTGATACCACTCTAGTTTTATTTTATTATCTATCCTGCATACCATCGAGTCAAGAAATGGTAATTTTTCATTTACTTTTAATTTTATTGCGAATTCTATGTCCCTATGATATGAGCTTAAAACAGCCAATGTCGTTTCAATTAGGTCCTCCTTTACGACAGCAAATAAATCGTCCAAATAATTGCTCAGCATTCTGGTATTCTTTATAGTTGTCAGAATTTCCTCCATCCCTAAGTCGGCTACGATCGGTGAAGCCGGTGACCCCATGTGCAGTCGTTTAAGTTAAGTGTATACCTTGTCCTTGTATTTCAAATACTTATTTTCGGCAAATCAAAATTGCAGAATATCCATAAAAAGCCTCTTTGATATGTTCGTAATCTTTTAAATATCCTACCATTTTGACTGTATAACTCTGCTTGCTAAGTCAAAAGGTCAGAGACACTACATCAAACGACAAAAAACGTTCATTATCACAAATATAAGAGTTGTTACTTTTTGACTTAAACTCCACTGCGTTCTTGACATTAAACACTGAATCTATGGTCAAGTTGCTTAATATGCTAGTCGGGTACTTGCATAGATGGTAAGACGGCGAGTTTAAAATGTTTAACTTGTTTGACTTGTGTATTTTTGGTAGTTAACGCCCCGTCACATTACCTTAGTCTGCTTTCAAATTTATTGTTTCTTTATTTTTCTGAAGCAATTTTAGTGTTTGTTTTACTGTGTCAATCAATGCGTAATCTCTTGTAATCAGCTGTTCTTTTGTCATTGCGACTTTTATAAGAAGAGATAAATTTGAAGAAGCCGCTGGAGAAGAACTTAGAAGAGCTAAAGTGTTGCTTCAATATTCTAGGTCAAAGTTGAAAAATATTTTCAAGCCTATTTTACACGTAAAAATCAACTTAAAAACGTTGGGTTTTTAATATAAATAAAATTTGTTATTATTTTTAATTACTACATCACAAACTCCAAGCACTCTTCCACTGTTTTATGCGGCCTTCCTCTTTTTTGGCTAGTAGATGGGTAAACATATTCCTCCGCTGAACCTTCAAAAGCTGTGTATTCCTCAGGCCAATGTTGAATCAATTGTATAAAACACGTAATATTTCTATGGCTCGCACTCCAATTTCGTTTTAAGTGTATTTAGTTTTTTCCCTGAGCTCCGAAGAAGCGTTTTTGGGAAAAACGACCATCTCTTAAGCAAAGCGATTTGAAAAACTATTTATATCTTGAGACACACAAAAAACTTTAAAAATCTTTGAATTAGATAAATCTATTATACTGCTTGTTGTGAATTGTAGTATTGAATAAGAAAATTTCGTATGGTGTTTCGTTTTATGAAGTTACGCATAAACTGTCGCGGACAAGTCAAATCTTTTGCATTTTATACCATAGATTTAAAAAAAAAAATCTTGGTAAAAAACATAAGGTATAAAATATACATTTATATTTATATCATACTTATGTTTTATACCTTATGTTTTTTACCAAGGCTTTTAAAAAAAAATGGTATAAAATGCAAAAGATTTTACTTGTCCTCGACAGTAAAACAAGACTGTAATTTTATATATATATATATAAATCCAAAAATTCTAGATTTCTAACTACCTGTTTGAAAAAATTCGAAGGTGTAGTTTTAATGGGATGTACCTGCAGTGTCGTCCCTTATTTTATACCTATTTTGGATGTAAGTCCATACACTTGTTTATCTAATTAATACAATTATATATGGATATATACAGCCAGGTAGTATTTATAACACGACATAACTCTATGTTATCGATTGCCGACACAAATGCCACAGACAAATTTGCACGTGCTCTTCTTTTTCACTATACCTGCCGCCCATTGTTAACGCGACGTTTCGATAGTTTTATGGAATATGCTCCGAATGCGCAGTGGTAAATATTCAATTTTCAATGTGTATTTGGTCCTGCTTTAATTCTAGTTGATTCTTGCTAGTTCTATTCCATCAAAAGTTTAAAAAATTACAAAATTTAGTGTAATTTTTAAATGTTTATATATAAATGAGTATTTCAGTAATATTACAAATTTATAAAACCGATTACTAAAAATAAACATGCTTTTTGGAAAAAATAAAAAGATCGATTGTTTAATTCACCCAAAACTCAGATTAAAAGTTCTGAGTGTGTGTGTGTGTGGCCATCTGCCAGTTTTTCTCATTGCACAAAAATGCAATTGCGAAAAACGAATGAAAATCAGTTTGAATTCAAAGCATATTGAACTTTAACCTCTTGGCATAAATCAGCAAGACATGCTCACTCTCTCCCTCTTCCTCTGCCCTACCCAATCCATCTTCTATAGGTAAAAGTACTTAAGGATGAAAACCTTTTTCAAGTATTTTTCATGTGTTGCTTGGAAAATATGTTTACCAATTGATTGGCATATATTATTTAGACCTTAATAATGCCACTCAAAGTTCGTTTCGATTCGAGTTTTCGGTAAAAATGGAATTTTTTTGTACTTCATGTTCACGAAAAATGATTTTTGCAGCGCCAGATCGGCAAAGGCTCCACTGCACGACGTGAAAAACCAAAAATGTAAGAAACTAATTTATTATTTGTTTTTGCTTGTGTAATAGTTTAATGGTTTTATTGTTATTGTGTAGCCCCTGAAGACGGTCTCCAACGGAGTCCGAAACTTATTGTGAAAAAAAATTTTAAAAACAAGTCCTGTGTACTGTGCGTAAAGTTTGAAATACATCAAAAAGGTTGCCAAAAACTTGAATGGAACTGGCATCTTCCGCTAAAAAGGCACACATGTCTGGATTTTTATAAGTGATAGTCTTTTGGTTTTTAACCGATGAGAATATAACGCTGTAATTAAGTTTTTGGCGAGCGCAATAGATTTATCAACAATTTTGGACGATGCTTTTGTGCGATGCCAATGTTAGTGGATGTATATTAAGACGTTGGTTCAAATAACATAAAGTACTTAGTGCGCTGCTCTAATAAAATGCCTAATAATTAAGTGGCTTGTATGGTGTCACCAGTATTCAAATGCACATTTTATTGACCGTATTGGAATACTGTTCACCTAAGCTTCTAACTGGAATAGGTATAGTTATTAACTTAAACAAACATGTGTTATGGTTTTATTTTTACAGTCTTGCGCAAATTTTTGGGTTCTTAATCAGCATCAATAAGCATTTCGAACTAGATACCTCTTACACACCCAGCGACCCAGCATCTCCGACCATTAATATAACGTATATATTATATATAAATATAATGTATAATTGTATTCATATATTTATAACATTCAAAGAAGCTTACTTCTGCTATAATAAATAGGAATTTTTTTTTGTTTTTTCCTATAGGGATTTTCAGCTATAATAGTCCGATTCATACAAAGTTTTGCGGTACTTTCGAATAACAATATACATTCGGTGCGAGTATAACTGAAAAACCTTAAGAAACAACAAAATGTTTATACCCTTGTTTATGTTTAATGTTTATTATGTGATAGAATGAACAAAAGTTGAGCAGGTTGTTTGTGTAGCTATTTCAAGAACCACCAAGTTCTATCATCAGCAGACTTTGCTAATGACTTCAAAATTGCAATACTATATTGTATAAATTAAAAATAGGGTGTGATGATTGACGAAGGGTGAAGCCCTTGCACTAAATTTGATGACGCTCTAGGGTATGCACAAAAAGGTGGACTCTGGTCTTGTAATGCTTTACCTGTCTTTTTTCGATTCTTTTAGTTGCGATTCCCAACTAGTTATGGCGCTTGCAATTTTAAAGTCTAGCAAAGTCCGCTGATAATAGAACTTTTTGGTTCTTGAAATAGCCATACAGACAACGAGCCGGAAAAAATATTTTTTGTCCAAATTGCAGGGTGGGAGGAGGAGGCGTGTCAAAAGTTTAAAATAAACATGACCTGCGTACACACTGTAGGAGTCTACATACTAAATTTTGTAAATCTAGCTCTTATAGTCTCCGAGATCAAGGTGTTCATACAGACGAACGGATGCATTTTTAACCGATCGTTCCTATTAAAGCTATATGATATAGCTGCCCGACCTTGATCAAATTTGGCACGAACGTTTAACTACAAGACAAACTAGGATTCTTTAAGGTTTTTTGATAATTCTATGGAAAACAACCATGTTATTGATCCAAATTTTTATTTTCGACCGATTTGTTTCTATGGGAGCTTTATGATATAGTGGTCCGATATGGACCGATATACATGCTAAATTTCAGAACTGTAGCTTCAGTGGTCTAGCAAGAGTTTGCGCTGATCCAGGCGGACGGATGCACGGACATGGCTCTGTAAACTCGTCTCATCGTGCTGATCAGAAATATATATGCTTTTTATGGTCGGAGGTGCTGCTTTATAAGCAGTTCACACTTCTGACCAAAATTAATATACCCTTCTTGCAGAGTTCTAAAAATTATTCAATAGTTTTACACTGTTTTGTGTCAAGTGGGCGTCTGGATATGTGGGCGCAATTTTCTGTGTCTGTTTTAAAATAGAGTCTTATATTTGTTGGTGTATTGACGATGTTCAGCATCTCAAAAGTAAAGCGTTTATTGTAATGTGGGTCTTGTTGTAATATCGACACAGAAGAGACATCCTGTCCACTTTCTGGGGTTTTTTTTACGTGTAGAACATTTCTTCGCTTGTACCGAAAACTCGATGTACATAAATTTTGGCTGTATTAACAATTGCGTTTTTAGGATGTTTTGAATGAAAGTTATTAAAAATTTCTCCAGATGCTGTAGGTTTTTGATACCACTCTAGTTTTATTTTATTATCTATCCTGCATACCATCGAGTCAAGAAATGGTAATTTTTCATTTACTTTTAATTTTATTGCGAATTCTATGTCCCTATGATATGAGCTTAAAACAGCCAATGTCGTTTCAATTAGGTCCTCCTTTACGACAGCAAATAAATCGTCCAAATAATTGCTCAGCATTCTGGTATTCTTTATAGTTGTCAGAATTTCCTCCATCCCTAAGTCGGCTACGATCGGTGAAGCCGGTGACCCCATGTGCAGTCGTTTAAGTTAAGTGTATACCTTGTCCTTGTATTTCAAATACTTATTTTCGGCAAATCAAAATTGCAGAATATCCATAAAAAGCCTCTTTGATATGTTCGTAATCTTTTAAATATCCTACCATTTTGACTGTATAACTCTGCTTGCTAAGTCAAAAGGTCAGAGACACTACATCAAACGACAAAAAACGTTCATTATCACAAATATAAGAGTTGTTACTTTTTGACTTAAACTCCACTGCGTTCTTGACATTAAACACTGAATCTATGGTCAAGTTGCTTAATATGCTAGTCGGGTACTTGCATAGATGGTAAGACGGCGAGTTTAAAATGTTTAACTTGTTTGACTTGTGTATTTTTGGTAGTTAACGCCCCGTCACATTACCTTAGTCTGCTTTCAAATTTATTGTTTCTTTATTTTTCTGAAGCAATTTTAGTGTTTGTTTTACTGTGTCAATCAATGCGCAATCTCTTGTAATCAGCTGTTCTTTTGTCATTGCGACTTTTATAAGAAGAGATAAATTTGAAGAAGCCGCTGGAGAAGAACTTAGAAGAGCTAAAGTGTTGCTTCAATATTCTAGGTCAAAGTTGAAAAATATTTTCAAGCCTATTTTACACGTAAAAATCAACTTAAAAACGTTGGGTTTTTAATATAAATAAAATTTGTTATTATTTTTAATTACTACATCACAAACTCCAAGCACTCTTCCACTGTTTTATGCGGCCTTTCTCTTTTTTGGCTAGTAGATGGGTATAAAATATACATTTATACTTAAGTTTTATACCTTATGTTTTTTATTAATGTTTTAAAAAAAAAAATGGTATAAAATGCAAAAGATTTTACTTGTCCTCGACAGTAAAACAAGGCTGTAATTTTATATATATATATATAAATATATAAATCCAAAAATTCTAGATTTCTTACTACCTGTTTGAAAAATTCGAAGGTGTAGTTTTAATGGGATGTACCTGCAGTGTCGTCCCTTATTTTATACCTATTTTGGATGTAAGTCTATACACTTGTTTATCTAATTAATATAATTATATATGGATATATACAGCCAGGTAGTATTTATAACACGACATAACTCTATGTTATCGATTGCCGACACAAATGCCACAGACAAATTTGCACGTGCTCTTCTTTTTCACTATACCTGCCGCCCATTGTTAACGCGACGTTTCGATAGTTTTATGGAATATGCTCCGAATGCGCAGTGGTAAATATTCAATCTTCAATGTGTATTTGGTCCTGCTTTAATTCTTGTTGATTCTTTCTAGTTCTATTCCATCAAAAGCTTAATAACATAATTTAGTGTAATTTTTAAATGTTTATATATAAATGAGTATTTCAGTAATATTACAAATTTATAAAACCGATTACTAAAAATAAACATGCTTTTTGGAAAAAATAAAAAAATCGATTGTTTAATTCACCCAAAACTCAGATTAAAAGTTCTGAGTGTGTGTGTGTGGCCATGGTTATCTGCCAGTTTTTCTCATTGCACAAAAATGCAATTGCGAAAAACGAATGAAAATCAGTTTGAATTCAAAGCATATTGAACTTTAACCTCTTGGCATAAATCAGTAAGACACGCTCACTCTCTCCCTCTTCCTCTGCCCTACTTAATCCATCTGACACTTCTATAGGTAAAAGTACTTAAGGATGAAAACCTTTTTCAAGTATTTTTCATGTGTTGCTTGGAAAATATGTTTACCAATTGATTTGCATATATTATTTAGACCTTAATAATGCCACTCAAAGTTCGTTTCGATTTGAGTTTTCGGTAAAAATGGAATTTTTTTGTACTTCATGTTCACGAAAAATGATTTTTGCAACGCCAGATCGGCAAAGGCTCCACTGCACGACGTGAAAAACCAAAAATGTATGGAACTAACTTATTATTTGTTTTTGCTTGTGCAATAGTTTAATGGTTTTATTGTTATTGTGTAGCCCCTGAAGACGGTCTCCAACGGAGTCCGAAACTTATTGTGAAAAAAAATTTTTAAAAACAAGTCCTGTGTACTGTGCGTAAAGTTTGAAATACATCAAAGAGGTTGCCAAAAACTCGAATGGAACTGACATCTTCAGCTAAAAAAGCACACATGTCTAGATTTTTATAAGTGATAGTCTTTTGGTTTTTAGCCGATGAGAATGAAACGCTGTAATTAAGTTTTTGGAGAGCGCAATAGATTTGTTAACAAATTTTGGACGATGCTTTTGTGCGATGCCAATGTTAGTGGATGTATATTAAGACGTTGGTTCAAATAACATAAAGTACTTAGTGCGCTGCGCTAATAAAATGCCTAATAATTAAGTGGCTTGTATGGTGTCACCAGTATTCAAATGCACATTTGATTGACCGTATTGGAATACTGTTCACCTAAGCTTCTAACTGGAATAGGTATACGTATTAACATAAACAAACATGTGTTATGGTTTTATTTTTACAGTCTTGCGCAAATTTTTGGGTTCTTAATCAGCATCAATAAGCATTTAGAACTAGATACGTCTTACACATGGGTATATCAATTTTAATTTATGACGCATGCGACCCAGCATCTCCGACCATAAATATAACGTATATATTATATATAAATATAATGTATAATTGTATTCATATATTTATAACATTCAAAGGAGCTTACTTCTGCTATAATAAATAGGAATTTTTTTTTGTTTTTTCCTATAGGGATTTTCAGCTATAATAGTCCGATTCATACAAAGTTTTGCGGTACTTTCGAACAACAATATACATTCGGTGCGAGTATAACTGAAAAACCTTAAGAAACAAGAAAATGTTTATACCCTTGTTTATGTTTAATGTTTATTATGTGAAAGGATGAACAAAAAAACAACTAGTTTTAACGTTGAAGACATGGTATGGCGATTGCAATTTTGGAGTCTAGCAAAGTCCGCTGATAATAGAACTTGTTGGTTCTTGAAATAGCCATACAGACAACGAGCCGGAAAAAATATTTTTTGTCTAAATTGCAGGGTGGGAGGAGGAGGCGTGTCAAAAGTTTAAAATAAACATGACCTGCGTACACACTGTAGGAGTCTACATACTAAATTTTGTAAATCTAGCTCTTATAGTCTCCGAGATCAAGGTGTTCATACAGACGAACGGATGCATTTTTAACCGATCGTTCCTATTAAAGCTATATGATATAGCTGCCCAACCTTGATCAAATTTGGCACGAACGTTTAACTACAAGACAAACTAGGATTCTTTAAGGTTTTTGATAATTCTATGGAAAACAACCATGTTATTGATCCAAATTTATATTTTCGACCGATTTGTTTCTATGGGAGCTTTATGATATAGTGGTCCGATATGGACCGATATACATGCTAAATCAGAACTGTAGCTTCAGTGGTCTAGCAAGAGTTTGCGCTGATCCAGGCGGACGGATGCACGGACATGGCTCTGTAAACTCGTCTTATCGTGCTGATCAGAAATATATATGCTTTTTATGGTCGGAGGTGCTGCTTTATAAGCAGTTCACACTTCTGACCAAAATTAATATACCCTTCTTGCAGAGTTCTAAAAATTATTCAATAGTTTTACACTGTTTTGTGTCAAGTGGGCGTCTGGATATGTGGGCGCAATTTTCTGTGTCTGTTTTAAAATAGAGTCTTATATTTGTTGGTGTATTGACGATGTTCAGCATCTCAAAAGTAAAGCGTTTATTGTAATGTGGGTCTTGTTGTAATATCGACACAGAAGAGAAATCCTGTCCACTTTCTGGGGTTTTTTTTACGTGTAGAACATTTCGTCGCTTGTACCGAAAACTCGATGTATATAAATTTTGGCTGTATTAACAATTGCGTTTTTAGGATGTTTTGAATGAAAGTTATTAAAAATTTCTCCAGATGCTGTAGGTTTTTGATACCACTCTAGTTTTATTTTATTATCTATCCTGCATACCATCGAGTCAAGAAATGGTAATTTTTCATTTACTTTTAATTTTATTGCAAATTCTATGTCCCAATGATATGAGCTTAAAACAGCCAATGTCGTTTCAATTAGGTCCTCCTTTACGACAGCAAATAAATCGTCCAAATAATTGCTTAGCATTCTGGTATTCTTTATAGTTGTCAGAATATCCTCCATCCCTATGTCGGCTACGATCGGTGAAGCCGGTGACCCCATGTGCAGTCGTTTAAGTTAAGTGTATACCTTGTCCTTGTATTTCAAATACTTATTTTCGGCAAATAAAAATTGCAGAATATCCATAAAAAGCCTCTTTGATATGTTCGTAATCTTTTAAATATCCTACCATTTTGACTGTATAACTCTGCTTGCTAGGTCAAAAGGTCAGAGACACTACATCAAACGACAAAAAACGTTCATTACCACAAATATAAGAGTTGTTACTTTTTGACTTAAACTCCACTACGTTCTTGACATTAAACACTGAATCTATGGTCAAGTTGCTTAATATGCTAGTCGGGTACTTGCATAGATGGTAAGACGGCGAGTTTAAAATGTTTAACTTGTTTGACTTGTGTATTTTTGGTAGTTAACGCCCCGTCACATTACCTTAGTCTGCTTTCAAATTTATTGTTTCTTTATTTTTCTGAAGCAATTTTAGTGTTTGTTTTACTGTGTCAATCAATGCGTAATCTCTTGTAATCAGCTGTTCTTTTGTCATTGCGACTTTTATAAGAAGAGATAAATTTGAAGAAGCCGCTGGAGAAGAACTTAGAAGAGCTAAAGTGTTGCTTCAATATTCTAGGTCAAAGTTGAAAAATATTTTCAAGCCTATTTTACACGTAAAAATCAACTTAAAAACATTGGGTTTTTAATATAAATAAAATTTGTTATTATTTTTAATTACTACATCACAAACTCCAAGCACTCTTCCATTGTTTTATGCGACCTTCCTCTTTTTTGGCTAGAAGATAGGTAAACATATTCCTCCGCTGAACCTTCAAAAGCTGTGTATTCCTCAGGCCAATGTTGAATCAATTGTAAAAAACACGTAATATTTCTATGGCTCGCACTCCAATTTCGTTTTAAGTGTATTTAGTTTTTTCCCAAAATTAATATACCCTTCTTGCAGAGTTCTAAAAATTATTCAATAGTTTTACACTGTTTTGTGTCAAGTGGGCGTCTGGATATGTGGGCGCAATTTTCTGTGTCTGTTTTAAAATAGAGTCTTATATTTGTTGGTGTATTGACGATGTTCAGCATCTCAAAAGTAAAGCGTTTATTGTAATGTGGGTCTTGTTGTAATATCGACACAGAAGAGAAATCCTGTCCACTTTCTGGGGTTTTTTTTACGTGTAGAACATTTCGTCGCTTGTACCGAAAACTCGATGTATATAAATTTTGGCTGTATTAACAATTGCGTTTTTAGGATGTTTTGAATGAAAGTTATTAAAAATTTCTCCAGATGCTGTAGGTTTTTGATACCACTCTAGTTTTATTTTATTATCTATCCTGCATACCATCGAGTCAAGAAATGGTAATTTTTCATTTACTTTTAATTTTATTGCAAATTCTATGTCCCTATGATATGAGCTTAAAACAGCCAATGTCGTTTCAATTAGGTCCTCCTTTACGACAGCAAATAAATCGTCCACATAATTGCTTAGCATTCTGGTATTCTTTATAGTTGTCAGAATTTCCTCCATCCCTAAGTCGGCTACGATCGGTGAAGCCGGTGACCCCATGTGCAGTCGTTTAAGTTAAGTGTATACCTTGTCCTTGTATTTCAAATACTTATTTTCGGCAAATCAAAATTGCAGAATATCCATAAAAAGCCTCTTTGATATGTTCGTAATCTTTTAAATATCCTACCATTGTGACTGTATAACTCTGCTTGCTAGGTCAAAAGGTCAGAGACACTACATCAAACGACAAAAAACGTTCATTATCACAAATATAAGAGTTGTTACTTTTTGACTTAAACTCCACTGCGTTCTTGACATTAAACACTGAATCTATGGTCAAGTTGCTTAATATGCTAGTCGGGTACTTGCATAGATGGTAAGACGGCGAGTTTAAAATGTTTAACTTGTTTGACTTGTGTATTTTTGGTAGTTAACGCCCCGTCACATTACCTTAGTCTGCTTTGAAATTTATTGTTTCTTTATTTTTCTGAAGCAATTTTAGTGTTTGTTTTACTGTTTCAATCAATGCGTAATCTCTTGTAATCAGCTGTTCTTTTGTCATTGCGACTTTTATAAGAAGAGATAAATTTGAAGAAGCCGCTGGAGAAGAACTTAGAAGAGCTAAAGTGTTGCTTCAATATTCTAGGTCAAAGTTGAAAAATATTTTCAAGCCTATTTTACACGTAAAAATCAACTTAAAAACGTTGGGTTTTTAATATAAATAAAATTTGTTATTATTTTTAATTACTACATCACAAACTCCAAGCACTCTTCCATTGTTTTATGCGGCCTTCCTCTTTTTTGGCTAGAAGATAGGTAAACATATTCCTCCGCTGAACCTTCAAAAGCTGTGTATTCCTCAGGCCAATGTTGAATCAATTGTTTAAAACACGTAATATTTCTATGGCTCGCACTCCAATTTCGTTTTAAGTGTATTTAGTTTTTTCCCAAAATTAATATACCCTTCTTGCAGAGTTCTAAAAATTATTCAATAGTTTTACACTGTTTTGTGTCAAGTGGGCGTCTGGATATGTGGGCGCAATTTTCTGTGTCTGTTTTAAAATAGAGTCTTATATTTGTTGGTGTATTGACGATGTTCAGCATCTCGAAAGTAAAGCGTTTATTGTAATGTGGGTCTTGTTGTTATATCGACACAGAAGAAAAATCCTGTCCACTTTCTGGGGTTTTTTTTACGTGTAGAACATTTCGTCGCTTGTACCGAAAACTCGATGTACATAAATTTTGGCTGTATTAACAATTGCGTTTTTAGGATGTTTTGAATGAAAGTTATTAAAAATTTCTCCAGATGCTGTAGGTTTTTGATACCACTCTAGTTTTATTTTATTATCTATCCTGCATACCATCGAGTCAAGAAATGGTAATTTTTCATTTACTTTTAATTTTATTGCAAATTCTATGTCCCTATGATATGAGCTTAAAACAGCCAATGTCGTTTCAATTAGGTCCTCCTTTACGACAGCAAATAACTCGTCCAAATAATTGCTTAGCATTCTGGTATTCTTTATAGTTGTCAGAATTTCCTCCATCCCTAAGTCGGCTACGATCGGTGAAGCCGGTGACCCCATGTGCAGTCGTTTAAGTTAAGTGTATACCTTGTCCTTGTATTTCAAATACTTATTTTCGGCAAATCAAAATTGCAGAATATCCATAAAAAGCCTCTTTGATATGTTCGTAATCTTTTAAATATCCTACCATTTTGACTGTATAACTCTGCTTGCTAAGTCAAAAGGTCAGAGACACTACATCAAACGACAAAAAACGTTCATTATCACAAATATAAGAGTTGTTACTTTTTGACTTAAACTCCACTGCGTTCTTGACATTAGACACTGAATCTATGGTCAAGTTGCTTAATATGCTAGTCGGGTACTTGCATAGATGGTAAGACGGCGAGTTTAAAATGTTTAACTTGTTTGACTTGTGTATTTTTGGTAGTTAACGCCCCGTCACATTACCTTAGTCTGCTTTCAAATTTATTGTTTCTTTATTTTTCTGAAGCAATTTTAGTGTTTGTTTTACTGTGTCAATCAATGCGTAATCTCTTGTAATCAGCTGTTCTTTTGTGATTGCGACTTTTATAAGAAGAGATAAATTTGAAGAAGCCGCTGGAGAAGAACTTAGAAGAGCTAAAGTGTTGCTTTAATATTCTAGGTCAAAGTTGAAAAATATTTTCAAGCCTATTTTACACGTAAAAATCAACTTAAAAACGTTGGGTTTTTAATATAAATAAAATTTGTTATTATTTTTAATTACTACATCACAAACTCCAAGCACTCTTCCATTGTTTTATGCGGCCTTCCTCTTTTTTGGCTAGAAGATAGGTAAACATATTCCTCCGCTGAACCTTCAAAAGCTGTGTATTCCTCAGGCCAATGTTGAATCAATTGTTTAAAACACGTAATATTTCTATGGCTCGCACTCCAATTTCGTTTTAAGTGTATTTAGTTTTTTCCCAAAATTAATATACCCTTCTTGCAGAGTTCTAAAAATTATTCAATAGTTTTACACTGTTTTGTGTCAAGTGGGCGTCTGGATATGTGGGCGCAATTTTCTGTGTCTGTTTTAAAATAGAGTCTTATATTTGTTGGTGTATTGACGATGTTCAGCATCTCAAAAGTAAAGCGTTTATTGTAATGTGGGTCTTGTTGTAATATCGACACAGAAGAGAAATCCTGTCCACTTTCTGGGGTTTTTTTTACGTGTAGAACATTTCGTCGCTTGTACCGAAAACTCGATGTATATAAATTTTGGCTGTATTAACAATTGCGTTTTTAGGATGTTTTGAATGAAAGTTATTAAAAATTTCTCCAGATGCTGTAGGTTTTTGATACCACTCTAGTTTTATTTTATTATCTATCCTGCATACCATCGAGTCAAGAAATGGTAATTTTTCATTTACTTTTAATTTTATTGCAAATTCTATGTCCCTATGATATGAGCTTAAAACAGCCAATGTCGTTTCAATTAGGTCCTCCTTTACGACAGCAAATAAATCGTCCACATAATTGCTTAGCATTCTGGTATTCTTTATAGTTGTCAGAATTTCCTCCATCCCTAAGTCGGCTACGATCGGTGAAGCCGGTGACCCCATGTGCAGTCGTTTAAGTTAAGTGTATACCTTGTCCTTGTATTTCAAATACTTATTTTCGGCAAATCAAAATTGCAGAATATCCATAAAAAGCCTCTTTGATATGTTCGTAATCTTTTAAATATCCTACCATTTTGACTGTATAACTCTGCTTGCTAAGTCAAAAGGTCAGAGACACTACATCAAACGACAAAAAACGTTCATTATCACAAATATAAGAGTTGTTACTTTTTGACTTAAACTCCACTGCGTTCTTGACATTAGACACTGAATCTATGGTCAAGTTGCTTAATATGCTAGTCGGGTACTTGCATAGATGGTAAGACGGCGAGTTTAAAATGTTTAACTTGTTTGACTTGTGTATTTTTGGTAGTTAACGCCCCGTCACATTACCTTAGTCTGCTTTGAAATTTATTGTTTCTTTATTTTTCTGAAGCAATTTTAGTGTTTGTTTTACTGTGTCAATCAATGCGTAATCTCTTGTAATCAGCTGTTCTTTTGTGATTGCGACTTTTATAAGAAGAGATAAATTTGAAGAAGCCGCTGGAGAAGAACTTAGAAGAGCTAAAGTGTTGCTTTAATATTCTAGGTCAAAGTTGAAAAATATTTTCAAGCCTATTTTACACGTAAAAATCAACTTAAAAACGTTGGTTTTTAATATAAATAAAATTTGTTATTATTTTTAATTACTACATCACAAACTCCAAGCACTCTTCCACTGTTTTATGCGGCCTTTCTCTTTTTGGCTAGTAGATGGGTAAACATATTCCTCCGCTGAACCTTCAAAAGCTGTGTATTCCTCAGGCCAATGTTGAATCAATTGTATAAAACACGTAATATTTCTATGGCTCGCACTCCAATTTCGTTTTAAGTGTATTTAGTTTTTCCCTGAGCTCCGAAGAAGCGTTTTTGGGAAAAACGACCATCTCTTAAGCAAAGCGATTTGAAAAACTATTTATATCTTGAGACACACAAAAAACTTTAAAAATCTTTGAATTAGATAAATCTATTATACTGCTTGTTGTGAATTGTAGTATTGAATAAGGAAATTTCGTATGGTGTTTCGTTTTATGAAGTTACGCATAAACTGTCGCGGACAAGTCAAATCTTTTGCATTTTATACCATAGATTTAAAAAAAAAATCTTGGTAAAAAACATAAGGTATAAAATATACATTTATACTTAAGTTTTATACCTTATGTTTTTTATTAATGTTTTAAAAAAAAAATGGTATAAAATGCAAAAGATTTTACTTGTCCTCGACAGTAAAACAAGGCTGTAATTTTATATATATATATATATATATATAAATCCAAAAATTCTAGATTTCTTACTACCTGTTTGAAAAATTCGAAGGTGTAGTTTTAATGGGATGTACCTGCAGTGTCGTCCCTTATTTTATACCTATTTTGGATGTAAGTCTATACACTTGTTTATCTAATTAATATAATTATATATGGATATATACAGCCAGGTAGTATTTATAACACGACATAACTCTATGTTATCGATTGCCGACACAAATGCCACAGACAAATTTGCACGTGCTCTTCTTTTTCACTATACCTGCCGCCCATTGTTAACGCGACGTTTCGATAGTTTTATGGAATATGCTCCGAATGCGCAGTGGTAAATATTCAATCTTCAATGTGTATTTGGTCCTGCTTTAATTCTTGTTGATTCTTTCTAGTTCTATTCCATCAAAAGCTTAATTACAAAATTTAGTGTAATTTTTAAATGTTTATATATAAATGAGTATTTCAGTAATATTACAAATTTATAAAACCGATTACTAAAAATAAACATGCTTTTTGGAAAAAATAAAAAAATCGATTGTTTAATTCACCCAAAACTCAGATTAAAAGTTCTGAGTGTGTGTGTGTGGCCATGGTTATCTGCCAGTTTTTCTCATTGCACAAAAATGCAATTGCGAAAAACGAATGAAAATCAGTTTGAATTCAAAGCATATTGAACTTTAACCTCTTGGCATAAATCAGTAAGACACGCTCACTCTCTCCCTCTTCCTCTGCCCTACTTAATCCATCTGACACTTCTATAGGTAAAAGTACTTAAGGATGAAAACCTTTTTCAAGTATTTTTCATGTGTTGCTTGGAAAATATGTTTACCAATTGATTTGCATATATTATTTAGACCTTAATAATGCCACTCAAAGTTCGTTTCGATTTGAGTTTTCGGTAAAAATGGAATTTTTTTGTACTTCATGTTCACGAAAAATGATTTTTGCAACGCCAGATCGGCAAAGGCTCCACTGCACGACGTGAAAAACCAAAAATGTATGGAACTAACTTATTATTTGTTTTTGCTTGTGCAATAGTTTAATGGTTTTATTGTTATTGTGTAGCCCCTGAAGACGGTCTCCAACGGAGTCCGAAACTTATTGTGAAAAAAAATTTTAAAAACAAGTCCTGTGTACTGTGCGTAAAGTTTGAAATACATCAAAGAGGTTGCCAAAAACTCGAATGGAACTGACATCTTCAGCTAAAAAAGCACACATGTCTAGATTTTTATAAGTGATAGTCTTTTGGTTTTTAGCCGATGAGAATGAAACGCTGTAATTAAGTTTTTGGAGAGCGCAATAGATTTGTTAACAAATTTTGGACGATGCTTTTGTGCGATGCCAATGTTAGTGGATGTATATTAAGACGTTGGTTCAAATAACATAAAGTACTTAGTGCGCTGCGCTAATAAAATGCCTAATAATTAAGTGGCTTGTATGGTGTCACCAGTATTCAAATGCACATTTGATTGACCGTATTGGAATACTGTTCACCTAAGCTTCTAACTGGAATAGGTATACGTATTAACATAAACAAACATGTGTTATGGTTTTATTTTTACAGTCTTGCGCAAATTTTTGGGTTCTTAATCAGCATCAATAAGCATTTAGAACTAGATACGTCTTACACATGGGTATATCAATTTTAATTTATGACGCATGCGACCCAGCATCTCCGACCATAAATATAACGTATATATTATATATAAATATAATGTATAATTGTATTCATATATTTATAACATTCAAAGGAGCTTACTTCTGCTATAATAAATAGGAATTTTTTTTTGTTTTTTCCTATAGGGATTTTCAGCTATAATAGTCCGATTCATACAAAGTTTTGCGGTACTTTCGAACAACAATATACATTCGGTGCGAGTATAACTGAAAAACCTTAAGAAACAAGAAAATGTTTATACCCTTGTTTATGTTTAATGTTTATTATGTGAAAGGATGAACAAAAAAACAACTAGTTTTAACGTTGAAGACATGGTATGGCGATTGCAATTTTGGAGTCTAGCAAAGTCCGCTGATAATAGAACTTGTTGGTTCTTGAAATAGCCATACAGACAACGAGCCGGAAAAAATATTTTTTGTCTAAATTGCAGGGTGGGAGGAGGAGGCGTGTCAAAAGTTTAAAATAAACATGACCTGCGTACACACTGTAGGAGTCTACATACTAAATTTTGTAAATCTAGCTCTTATAGTCTCCGAGATCAAGGTGTTCATACAGACGAACGGATGCATTTTTAACCGATCGTTCCTATTAAAGCTATATGATATAGCTGCCCAACCTTGATCAAATTTGGCACGAACGTTTAACTACAAGACAAACTAGGATTCTTTAAGGTTTTTGATAATTCTATGGAAAACAACCATGTTATTGATCCAAATTTATATTTTCGACCGATTTGTTTCTATGGGAGCTTTATGATATAGTGGTCCGATATGGACCGATATACATGCTAAATCAGAACTGTAGCTTCAGTGGTCTAGCAAGAGTTTGCGCTGATCCAGGCGGACGGATGCACGGACATGGCTCTGTAAACTCGTCTTATCGTGCTGATCAGAAATATATATGCTTTTTATGGTCGGAGGTGCTGCTTTATAAGCAGTTCACACTTCTGACCAAAATTAATATACCCTTCTTGCAGAGTTCTAAAAATTATTCAATAGTTTTACACTGTTTTGTGTCAAGTGGGCGTCTGGATATGTGGGCGCAATTTTCTGTGTCTGTTTTAAAATAGAGTCTTATATTTGTTGGTGTATTGACGATGTTCAGCATCTCAAAAGTAAAGCGTTTATTGTAATGTGGGTCTTGTTGTAATATCGACACAGAAGAGAAATCCTGTCCACTTTCTGGGGTTTTTTTTACGTGTAGAACATTTCGTCGCTTGTACCGAAAACTCGATGTATATAAATTTTGGCTGTATTAACAATTGCGTTTTTAGGATGTTTTGAATGAAAGTTATTAAAAATTTCTCCAGATGCTGTAGGTTTTTGATACCACTCTAGTTTTATTTTATTATCTATCCTGCATACCATCGAGTCAAGAAATGGTAATTTTTCATTTACTTTTAATTTTATTGCAAATTCTATGTCCCTATGATATGAGCTTAAAACAGCCAATGTCGTTTCAATTAGGTCCTCCTTTACGACAGCAAATAAATCGTCCAAATAATTGCTTAGCATTCTGGTATTCTTTATAGTTGTCAGAATTTCCTCCATCCCTATGTCGGCTACGATCGGTGAAGCCGGTGACCCCATGTGCAGTCGTTTAAGTTAAGTGTATACCTTGTCCTTGTATTTCAAATACTTATTTTCGGCAAATAAAAATTGCAGAATATCCATAAAAAGCCTCTTTGATATGTTCGTAATCTTTTAAATATCCTACCATTTTGACTGTATAACTCTGCTTGCTAGGTCAAAAGGTCAGAGACACTACATCAAACGACAAAAAACGTTCATTACCACAAATATAAGAGTTGTTACTTTTTGACTTAAACTCCACTACGTTCTTGACATTAAACACTGAATCTATGGTCAAGTTGCTTAATATGCTAGTCGGGTACTTGCATAGATGGTAAGACGGCGAGTTTAAAATGTTTAACTTGTTTGACTTGTGTATTTTTGGTAGTTAACGCCCCGTCACATTACCTTAGTCTGCTTTCAAATTTATTGTTTCTTTATTTTTCTGAAGCAATTTTAGTGTTTGTTTTACTGTGTCAATCAATGCGTAATCTCTTGTAATCAGCTGTTCTTTTGTCATTGCGACTTTTATAAGAAGAGATAAATTTGAAGAAGCCGCTGGAGAAGAACTTAGAAGAGCTAAAGTGTTGCTTCAATATTCTAGGTCAAAGTTGAAAAATATTTTCAAGCCTATTTTACACGTAAAAATCAACTTAAAAACATTGGGTTTTTAATATAAATAAAATTTGTTATTATTTTTAATTACTACATCACAAACTCCAAGCACTCTTCCATTGTTTTATGCGACCTTCCTCTTTTTTGGCTAGAAGATAGGTAAACATATTCCTCCGCTGAACCTTCAAAAGCTGTGTATTCCTCAGGCCAATGTTGAATCAATTGTAAAAAACACGTAATATTTCTATGGCTCGCACTCCAATTTCGTTTTAAGTGTATTTAGTTTTTTCCCAAAATTAATATACCCTTCTTGCAGAGTTCTAAAAATTATTCAATAGTTTTACACTGTTTTGTGTCAAGTGGGCGTCTGGATATGTGGGCGCAATTTTCTGTGTCTGTTTTAAAATAGAGTCTTATATTTGTTGGTGTATTGACGATGTTCAGCATCTCAAAAGTAAAGCGTTTATTGTAATGTGGGTCTTGTTGTAATATCGACACAGAAGAGAAATCCTGTCCACTTTCTGGGGTTTTTTTTACGTGTAGAACATTTCGTCGCTTGTACCGAAAACTCGATGTATATAAATTTTGGCTGTATTAACAATTGCGTTTTTAGGATGTTTTGAATGAAAGTTATTAAAAATTTCTCCAGATGCTGTAGGTTTTTGATACCACTCTAGTTTTATTTTATTATCTATCCTGCATACCATCGAGTCAAGAAATGGTAATTTTTCATTTACTTTTAATTTTATTGCAAATTCTATGTCCCTATGATATGAGCTTAAAACAGCCAATGTCGTTTCAATTAGGTCCTCCTTTACGACAGCAAATAAATCGTCCACATAATTGCTTAGCATTCTGGTATTCTTTATAGTTGTCAGAATTTCCTCCATCCCTAAGTCGGCTACGATCGGTGAAGCCGGTGACCCCATGTGCAGTCGTTTAAGTTAAGTGTATACCTTGTCCTTGTATTTCAAATACTTATTTTCGGCAAATCAAAATTGCAGAATATCCATAAAAAGCCTCTTTGATATGTTCGTAATCTTTTAAATATCCTACCATTGTGACTGTATAACTCTGCTTGCTAGGTCAAAAGGTCAGAGACACTACATCAAACGACAAAAAACGTTCATTATCACAAATATAAGAGTTGTTACTTTTTGACTTAAACTCCACTGCGTTCTTGACATTAAACACTGAATCTATGGTCAAGTTGCTTAATATGCTAGTCGGGTACTTGCATAGATGGTAAGACGGCGAGTTTAAAATGTTTAACTTGTTTGACTTGTGTATTTTTGGTAGTTAACGCCCCGTCACATTACCTTAGTCTGCTTTGAAATTTATTGTTTCTTTATTTTTCTGAAGCAATTTTAGTGTTTGTTTTACTGTTTCAATCAATGCGTAATCTCTTGTAATCAGCTGTTCTTTTGTCATTGCGACTTTTATAAGAAGAGATAAATTTGAAGAAGCCGCTGGAGAAGAACTTAGAAGAGCTAAAGTGTTGCTTCAATATTCTAGGTCAAAGTTGAAAAATATTTTCAAGCCTATTTTACACGTAAAAATCAACTTAAAAACGTTGGTTTTTAATATAAATAAAATTTGTTATTATTTTTAATTACTACATCACAAACTCCAAGCACTCTTCCATTGTTTTATGCGGCCTTCCTCTTTTTTGGCTAGAAGATAGGTAAACATATTCCTCCGCTGAACCTTCAAAAGCTGTGTATTCCTCAGGCCAATGTTGAATCAATTGTTTAAAACACGTAATATTTCTATGGCTCGCACTCCAATTTCGTTTTAAGTGTATTTAGTTTTTTCCCAAAATTAATATACCCTTCTTGCAGAGTTCTAAAAATTATTCAATAGTTTTACACTGTTTTGTGTCAAGTGGGCGTCTGGATATGTGGGCGCAATTTTCTGTGTCTGTTTTAAAATAGAGTCTTATATTTGTTGGTGTATTGACGATGTTCAGCATCTCGAAAGTAAAGCGTTTATTGTAATGTGGGTCTTGTTGTTATATCGACACAGAAGAAAAATCCTGTCCACTTTCTGGGGTTTTTTTTACGTGTAGAACATTTCGTCGCTTGTACCGAAAACTCGATGTACATAAATTTTGGCTGTATTAACAATTGCGTTTTTAGGATGTTTTGAATGAAAGTTATTAAAAATTTCTCCAGATGCTGTAGGTTTTTGATACCACTCTAGTTTTATTTTATTATCTATCCTGCATACCATCGAGTCAAGAAATGGTAATTTTTCATTTACTTTTAATTTTATTGCAAATTCTATGTCCCTATGATATGAGCTTAAAACAGCCAATGTCGTTTCAATTAGGTCCTCCTTTACGACAGCAAATAACTCGTCCAAATAATTGCTTAGCATTCTGGTATTCTTTATAGTTGTCAGAATTTCCTCCATCCCTAAGTCGGCTACGATCGGTGAAGCCGGTGACCCCATGTGCAGTCGTTTAAGTTAAGTGTATACCTTGTCCTTGTATTTCAAATACTTATTTTCGGCAAATCAAAATTGCAGAATATCCATAAAAAGCCTCTTTGATATGTTCGTAATCTTTTAAATATCCTACCATTTTGACTGTATAACTCTGCTTGCTAAGTCAAAAGGTCAGAGACACTACATCAAACGACAAAAAACGTTCATTATCACAAATATAAGAGTTGTTACTTTTTGACTTAAACTCCACTGCGTTCTTGACATTAGACACTGAATCTATGGTCAAGTTGCTTAATATGCTAGTCGGGTACTTGCATAGATGGTAAGACGGCGAGTTTAAAATGTTTAACTTGTTTGACTTGTGTATTTTTGGTAGTTAACGCCCCGTCACATTACCTTAGTCTGCTTTCAAATTTATTGTTTCTTTATTTTTCTGAAGCAATTTTAGTGTTTGTTTTACTGTGTCAATCAATGCGTAATCTCTTGTAATCAGCTGTTCTTTTGTGATTGCGACTTTTATAAGAAGAGATAAATTTGAAGAAGCCGCTGGAGAAGAACTTAGAAGAGCTAAAGTGTTGCTTTAATATTCTAGGTCAAAGTTGAAAAATATTTTCAAGCCTATTTTACACGTAAAAATCAACTTAAAAACGTTGGGTTTTTAATATAAATAAAATTTGTTATTATTTTTAATTACTACATCACAAACTCCAAGCACTCTTCCATTGTTTTATGCGGCCTTCCTCTTTTTTGGCTAGAAGATAGGTAAACATATTCCTCCGCTGAACCTTCAAAAGCTGTGTATTCCTCAGGCCAATGTTGAATCAATTGTTTAAAACACGTAATATTTCTATGGCTCGCACTCCAATTTCGTTTTAAGTGTATTTAGTTTTTTCCCTGAGCTCCGAAGAAGCGTTTTTGGGAAAAACGACCATCTCTTAAGCAAAGCGATTTGAAAAACTATTTATATCTTGAGACACACAAAAAACTTTAAAAAATCTTTGAATTAGATAAATCTATTATACTGCTTGTTGTGAATTGTAGTATTGAATAAGGAAATTTCGTATGGTGTTTCGTTTTATGAAGTTACGCATAAACTGTCGCGGACAAGTCAAATCTTTTGCATTTTTATACCATAGATTTTTAAAAAAAAAAAAACTTGGTAAAAAACATAGGTATAAAATATACATTTATATTTAGATCATACTTATGTTTTATACCTTATGTTTTTTACCAAGGTTTTAAAAAAATTGGTATAAAATGCAAAAGATTTTACTTGTCCTCGACAGTAAAACAAGACTGTAATTCTATTTATATATAAATAAATCCAAAAATTCTAGATTTCTAACTACCTGTTTGAAAAAATTCGAAGGTGTAGTTTTAATGGGATGTACCTGCAGTGTCGTCCCTTATTTATACCTATTTTGGATGTAAGTCTATACACTTGTTTATCGATTATACATTTGTATATGGATATATACATCCATGTAGTATTTATACACGACATAACTCTATGTTATCGATTGCCGACACAAATGCACAGACAAATTTGCACGTGCTCTTCTTTTTCACTATACCTGCCGCCCATTGTTAACGCGACGTTTCGATAGTTTTATGTGGGAAATATTAAATCTTCAATGTGTATTTGGTCCTGCTTTAATTCTAGTTGATTCTTTCTAGTTCTATTCCATCAAAAGTTTAAAAAATTACAAAATTTAGTGTAATTTTTAAATGTTTATATATAAATGAGTATTTCAGTAATATAACAAATTTAATAATAATAACCTTAATAATGCCACTCAAAGTTCGTTTCGATTTGAGTTTTCGGTAAAAATGGAATTTTTTTGTACTTCATGTTCACGAAAAATGATTTTTGCAACGCCAGATCGGCAAAGGCTCCACTGCACGGACGTGAAAAAAAACCAAAAATGTATGGAACTAACTTATTATTTGTTTTTGCTTGTGCAATAGTTTAATGGTTTTATTGTTATTGTGTAGCCCCTGAAGACGGTCTCCAACGGAGTCCGAAACTTAT